>JBBPBX010071025.1:0-18429 GCA_038048925.1 Garcialebias charrua | reverse complement strand
ATGGATGAATCGTCCAAGCTCCAGTTGGTGGATGGATGACACTCCAGTTGGTCCAGGGATGGATGAAGCTCCAGTTGGTCCAGGAGATGGATGACGCTCCAGTTGGTCCAGAAGTTTGTGTGCAGTTATGTACCACAGCAACAAATGAGTGAAAATATAATTTCTATAAATAAATCTGCGTTTGAAGTGCATTTGGTGTTGCTGTGTTTCACCTTCTTTATTTCAATAAGATACGTTGTTTAATGTCTAATGAGAAGTTCTACTGCAAATAAAAACACTAGATGTGATTGTTTTTTTGGCAACTTACCAGTTTAGTTTTTTATTGACAAGTACAAAACTTAAAAACATGCATGTTGCTGTGGTTCCTCCTCCAGGAGGAGATTAAGATAACAGTTGTAAGCATGTTGCTCTCAGGTGGTGGGTCCCCATCCCTACACTCCCTGGTCTCTCTGTTAATTGTCTTGCTTATCTCCTCCATTTTGTTGTCCAGGTGTTTGTGATTGTCATGCTGTGAGTTCATGTACCTGTATATAAAGTCAGGGATTTTTTAATTGATAAAGCTCTGTATATGTTGTATAACACAATCATTGTTCCACATTTAATCTATTGTATTGAGGTTTGGGGAAAAGCGTGCAAAACAATTACAAAGCCTGTTTTTATTTTACAAAAGAGAGCTGTAAGAGTAATCACCAGAAAACATTTCAGTCACCCATCAAACACCTTGTTTCTTCAGCTAAATATATTGAAATTCCAGGAATTGGTAGAATATAGTATTTTATCAGTTATGTATAGGGCTCATAATAACACATTACCTTTAAATATCCAAAGAAATTTTATAAAAAGACAAAGTTATTACAATCTCAAAGGGACAGATATTCATCAAACCACAATTCAGAACCAGCTTAAAGGGACGGTCTACCTCAATTCAGGGAGTTGGATTGTGGAATGCTCTGGAGAGTGATGTTAAAAATGCAAGATCAATGTATACATTTAAGAAAAAGGTAAAAACTGACTTGCTCAAAAACTATATATGATGAAGCTTAGTGTGTTTGTGTATTACAGTTAGAAAAATTAAGTAGAGTATATTGTTATGTAGTTAGAAGGTTATCATTGTTTGAACAAATTGTGAAATAAGGGGCAGATATAAGATTTCTTCTTCTTTCTGCTCCTTTCATTGTATCCTACTTGTCTTCTTGTATCTGATGAAACTGTTTTGTATTGTTCTTTTAAAATGAATAAATAAACATCAAATCAAATCATCAAAAATCTAACACTGAATTCTGATGAGTGATGTGTTCATACATCATCTTTTTAGGAGCACATTTATTGTCAGTGTAGTAATGATGTTTGTGTTTCATGTGACACTCATCTGATCATGTGCATTTACTGTCTATACAAAATGAAAATACAGTGAGTCAGAGGGACCTTATATTTATGACAGCAGTATGCACTTAAACATACATGAACAGCCATGTAAATAGCCTTTCACAAATACTGTCTATATGTATTGCGTCTGTACAACACAGTATGCATGTAGGTACTGCACAGGTTTGTTGCCAAAGCTGCACCCACCCCATCTTTTTTTGAAACTGTCTTGTTGGTCATGTGTAAACTATTCCAATATCCCTCAGTGCTATTTAATTAGCATGCTGCTTTAATAAGGATAAAAAATGCGTACACACCCACATATTCGCCAACACCTCCATCAAAGCTCAACACAGAAACACATACATGTATATATGTTTTGCATTTAAATTAACCCCAGTAAATAAGATGTGGACACTGTTGTGAAAGGAATATATTATTTATTGATCTGCTTTCTGATACATTCAACATTATTTTCCTATATTGAAAATAATTTAAAGGAAGTGCCTCTCAGTGAGGCTGCAGCCTCAGACATCCCGTCTACCCTGTCTATTGTTTGTGTTTCTTTGGATGGGCTGTACTGAAATGTAATTTTGTTGTGCTTCTGTGCAATGACAATAAAGCTGATTCTAATTCATAATTATTTTATTACTTTAAGGTCGTTGCAAATGCTTTGACTTACGTAAATAACATTTTTGTTTTCTATTTTTAATAAATGTGTAAAAAATGCAAAAGTAATTTTTTTCACATTGTCAATGGGGTATTGTGCATAGATGTTTGAGGAAAAATATTAATTTAATACAATTTGGAATAAGGCTGCAACATAAAATGTGGAAAACATGAAGTGCTGTCAATACTTTGCAGATGCACTGTACATACTCTATAAATTATTTTAACTGATCTGCTATTCACATTTATTTGAATTATCATTCATATACAGTATAGTGTTTATAATTTGTATATGAATGGGGTTTTTACAAGCTTATTGAAAAAAGTCTCAATTACATCAGTAGGAAATTAGTGATGCCATTTAATTAATGAAATATGTATTTATTCAGAAGTACTATAGAACAAACTCTTGAAATGAAAATATAATTAGCTTAGTTGCTCTATATATTTTATAAGAACATTTTTTTAAATATGTTATGAATGTTAGCTAATGCATTCATGCACCAAAAGACTCAGTAAATTAATTATGAATAAATTAATGTTGGTTCATTTACAAACTTCTCAGCTAATAAGCACACTTGTCTTTTGGTAGCTTCTCATCACAAAGTCCAACAAAAACACCAAATTAATAGAACAAACTGCATATCATGTGGACTTCCTGTGGACTTCCTGAACCAACACACACAACATAAAGAATAGGTAATGCTCACAAGCAACAGTCTTTCTTCTCATCCGATCTTTGGGTGAAATTATGTTATAGGAGCAATAAAAGTATGATCTGAAAACACAAGCTGTAGGGAAAACAAGACTGATTTATGATTTTGTGTGCTGCGTCAACATTTTCATGGAGATTTGCATTGCTTTTCTGAGTCCTATGGGCCTAAAGGTGCAAAAAGATGCAACTTTAATATAAAAGACAATCATCCCTAACCTTAAGTCCTTCTGACTTTAAGCACAGCATATGACCTTTGAAAAACTTTACTATGGTATTTAAAGACTTTAAGGCATCACCACTTTGTGCTGCATTTATAAGAGTCCAGTTAAATTTTATAGTCTGCATGAAATATTTACTTTGAGCCTGTTGAAACCCCCGGAGACAGTCCTCTCCTTAAAGTCTGAACATTAGATAAAGGCAAGCTTTTAGAAGAGATATATTCATGCATGAGCAAAGGAAGTTCAGTTTTTATTATGCAGCTAAACTCTAAAAAGCATCAGCTACACATATACTAACAGAATACTGGACATATTTTATCTTTTAATAATAAAAAAAAAGTAGTATTTTTGTTTGTACGCTTCATACCTGCTTTTATTAATAAAAGTTTGTGGTTTGAGAATCCAGTATTCCTCCAGATAACTGTAAAAGTTAATATTTTAAATGCAGTTCAAATCATACATTTTAAAATAAGAGTCAAAACTGAAAGTTATGCACCATAACTCATGCTGGTGAAGATTCTCAGTCATCCAGGACATGATAAAATCAAAAAAGGCGTTCAATACAGAAAAACTGGACTTTACAAATAAAGTCCAGTTGTTCTGTATTGAACGCCTTTTTTGATTTCACCATAACTCATGTTCCCTGAAGGAAGGGAACGAAGTGCAACATACTTGCTATGGGAATTGCACCCCCGCGCAATTACCTGAAGGAATACAATTACGCCTTTACGGCTAGGGCGTCAGAGTTGCGCCAGAGCCCCCGCCCTCTGGGTATTTAAGTGGCTGACGCCCGTCCATCTTTCTCCAAAATTGCACTTCACCAAGCTTTCAGCATTGAAAGGGCCAGATATGTTGCACCTCGTTCCCTTCCATCAGGGAACATGAGTTATGGTGCATAACTTTCAGTTCCCTTATCAGTCGGTCTCTCGGTGCAACATACTTGCTATGGGAACGTGATTCATTCACGCCCTTGAAATGCTCAGTAAAATGCAAGTGAGAACATCCGCCTTAAAAAGACAGGCATCTCCCGGCTGCTTTCTACAGGGTATGTAGAGAGCACAGGCTGAGAGGAAAAAATGCCAAACGTAAAGAACATCAGTTTGATGTTTTGACTGGGCATATAGATAAACAACACCAGCTAGAGACAGCCTAAGCGTGTTCCACTAGTGTGAGTTGAAAATTTTATTTTTCTTTTTTTACATATAGGGCACGACTGACAAGTGGGACCCATCCTGATGTTGGAGATCAGTTAGGGAGATGGAAAATCCGTCCATTAAACATCTTCTAGGCAAAACATAAACACCAAAGGGGTACCCTTGTGTATGTTGTAACTGTTTGTTTTGGGATAAAGCAACCAAGCCTTAGGCTCTCAGCCAGTTCCCTTCAAAGGCCAGGCTGAAAGTTGCCACAACCCTGGACGTGGGTGTAGAAGCTGCCCACGTGCTTGAGTCAGCAGATCCCTGTGAGGAGGCAATTGCCATGGTATCCCTGATAACATTGAAATTAACTCCGGGAACCACGGTTTTTGTGGCCATCTGGGGGCTATGAGGATCAGGGAGAGAGCTCCCTGGCGCACCCGTTCCAGTGTCGGCCCAATCAGGGGGACAGGTGGAAAGGCATAGTAGAGCACCCCTGCTGGCCAATCGTGTGCCAGAGCATCCATTCCCAAAGGTGCGTCTGTTTCCCTCAAGGAGAAGTAGAGGTCACACTGCGAGCTAGCCCTACAAGCGAACAAGTCCATAGAGGCTCTCCCAAATCGTGACCAGACCTGTTCCACAATCCGTGGGTTCAGGCTCCATTCTGACGCCAAGAGAGGCCCTTTTGAGAGGGCATCTGCTCCATAATTTAGATCACCAGGGACATAAGTCGACCTAAGTGACAGGATTCTTGGAGCACACCACGTGAGCATCCTCTGCGTCAATCCGAGGAGGGCTCAAGACCTTGTCCCTCCATCTCTGTTGATGAAGGACACTGTGGTCCTGTTATCTGATTTCACCGGATATGCTGTCCAGCAATCAGACATTTAATGAAGAACTATTTTAATGACAGGAATATGGCCAGCCACTCCAGGAAGTTGATATGTAATCTCGCTTCCCGCTCATTCCAAAGGCTGCGAGCATTCTGATTTTTGTAGATCGTACCCTATCCTGTTTTAGAGACGTCCGTCGTGATTACTACACGAGACGACACCCTCCCCAATGAAACCCCTTCTGTGAAAACGGACGGGTCTCTCCAAGATTCCAGGGTCCTCAGGCACTCTGAATCTATCCTAACCTTTCCTGCTTGATTAGTCAGGGTAGGCTGCGTCTGTTGGTTTAGTCATACTTGTATGGCCCGCATTTTCAGTAATGCTTGTGGCATACAAGGAATGGCTGCCGCCAAGAGGCCTAAAAGGCGTTGGCAGGTCTTCACAAGGACCCGATGGTCTAGTTTAAATCTTTCCAGGCAACAGCGAATGAAGGAAACTCGTTCCTTTGAGAGCCATGCTCTGTACCAGACAGTGTCGATCTGTACTCCCAGAAATACGGTAACCTGTGATGGAGTTAGATCGCTTTTTTGTAGGTTTATGACAAAACCGAGATACTCTAGGTGAGAGATCACCCTATAGGAGTGTGACAGCGCCTGCATTCTGCTTCCAGCCAGAATCAGCAGGTCATCCAAGTAATTCATGACCCTGAGTCCTTGATTCCTAAGTGGGGTCAGGGCCGCATCCAAACATTTAGTAAATGTGCGAGGAGCAGTCTTTAAACCGAAGGGTAAGGCTTTGAATTCATAAGCCTTCCCTTCGAATGCAAAGCGGAGGAACTTCCTGTGTTTCCTCCACACGCCTATATGGAAATAGGCATATTTTAATTCCACTGTACATGCGTAGTCTCCTGGTCTCACAGACTGGAGAACTTGCCACAGTGTAAGCATCTTGAACTTAAAGGTTTTAATTATTTTGTTGAGAGCCCTGAGATCCAGAAACGGTCTCAGGGAATGATCCTATTTTGGGCACCAGGAAGTATTTGCTGTAGAAGCCAGAGCGTAGTCTGCATTCTGGGACCAAACTAATCACTCCCTTTTGCAACATTGTCAAAACTTCCTCCCTCAGCACGTGTGCACGTGTAGGGTTAATCTTAGATTGCAGCACCCCTGTGAAGCGAGGCAGTCTTTTTGTGAACTGCAACCTGAGCCTGTGACATATTGTTGTCATGACCCAATCATTTGGTTGACACACCTTCCAGGCCTGCGCGTGCGCGCTGAGCCTGGACGGCATGTTGAATTGCTGCTCGTCATGTTTTTGCGCTGGAGGGGTGGCCTTTGACCCCTCTCGCGCTCTCTCGAGCAGGTTGGTCGGCCCCACAGAAGATATTGCGAGATCTGACCGTCTCTGGCAGAGCTTGTGTATCTTTCCGTGGTTCATAGTTTGACCACATGGTTCGTGTTTTATAAAAATGGGACTCGAGTCAAGAACCAGGGCAGTCTGTGATTTGGTACTTTTATTTTTGTACATGCCTGAAACAGTGTTTGTTTTGTTTACACATACAGTATGCGAGTCATGTTTGGTCTGCGTGCACATGTCACTAGCTCCTCGTAGTATTTTACAAGGAGAGACTGGGCTTAAAAAGTTAGGTTCCCATACCATGTGGGCGGGCAAACCTGTAAAATTATCAGTTCGTCCTGCTTCATCAGGTCCAAATCTGCTTTCCACACAGGGTCAATGAAGAGGCCCTCGGCCGGTACTGGAAATTTTTACTGTCACCAACGGGTCTCTTCCGTTGAAGGCCACGCATGTCTTCCTTTGGGGGTGCAAAGCTTTTCCTCGGCAACCCCTCTCGGAGGGCTTCCGCCTGTTTGCTCTTTATTCCAGCTTGGCCTGGATGCATTCTAGGGCTCCACCGAAGAGTCCCGTCGACTCGAACGGGTGCTGGAGGAAAGTGGACCTCTGGTTTTCCGGGAGGTCCGATAATGTTAGCCAAAGATGGCGCTGGGCGACAACTATTTCCGCCATTGCTTTGCCTTGGGAAATGGCTATTGTTCCCATCATGCGGAGCACGAGGTCAGAGGCACGGCGGGCCTCCTCCATGGCCTCCGTTACGGCCTGCTTGTCTTTTGTTACTTGGATATCCTGCAGTTTTTCTGCCAGGTACGCCTGTACCATGGTCGATACATTCATAGCGCGAGCCACGAGGCCCTGAGCCCTGTATCACTTCTCAAGTTGTTTCTCCGAAGCGCGGCAGACCCTGCTGGGTAGCGTTGGTTTTGTCCTCGTGGCTGAGGGGGCCATGTGAGCCGCCAGAGTTTCCTCTATCGGGGGTGCGCTGGCGAGGCCCACGTCTCCATTCCCACGACATCCAGGAGTCGGGATAGTGGCAGTATGATGGGAGCTCCGGGTTCCGCCCAGGAGCGTTTGAGCTCCATGAGGAAGTCCGGAAAAATTAGCATTTTTTGCGACGTTGTCGGCTGCTTCGCATAGAAGTAGTTTCCCGCCAGCCTCGTAACCTGTTGGTGAGGCGTGGGATCTGGCCACGCGACCTGCAGGGCATCCGCCACCCTATGGCATAGGTCGAACAGAATAGGGACCGACAAGTCCGGTTCCGGTAGGATTTGTGCCAGGTTCTGGGAGGAATCCACACTTTCTCCTCTGTAAGCGTACTCGTCGTCTTGGTCAGACACTTCAGGCGTCGAGTCCTCAACGGCAACTGAGGAGTCTGACACATTGTCCTCTCCGACTCGACCGTTGCATTCCAGGTCCACATTCTCAAGCTCCGGTTTGGGAGCGAGCAGCTTCGTGCGACGGGCGACCTTCAGCGTTGCGGCCTTAGCCATGGATTTAGCCAATGCGTCCACGCGGCGTTTCCTCACTACCGCCGACATTCGACGGCAGTGGGAGCAGGAGTCGGGGACTTCCAACGCTTTCCTCATGTGCAGGATCTCTAGGCAGACAGGACAGGCCTCGTGGGTGTCCGACGCCGAGAGGGAGTAGCCGCATCCGCTTGGGCATGGGCGCGAGCAAGGGCTCGTCGTCCTGTTGGTTTTCTTCTTCTTTGTCCTCTGTTTTCCCTTCTCGGGAGCCATGTCCGGAGACGAGAAGCGGTCCTAGTTTTCTTTTGTTCAAAGTCGTTGTCTTGCTTTCGCTGGTTAGCCTGCTAATGGTTAGCAGGGGGTTGTGACGTAGTTAGCGCCGTCGAGCGAAGCAGCTGCGGAAAGAGAAGAAAACTTTGACGTAAGTAGAAAAACGCTGGACTAGCTTTCTCCAGCCTAGCAGTACGCAGGATAATTTCTCTGTACGCTCAGTGTAGGGAGCAAGCTCACCTCAGTCGAGCGATGTGACAACAGAGAAGTCCCACGAAGTTCAGGTGTTAAGCGAGGTGAAGGGCAAAAAAGAGAAAGATGGACGGGCATCAGCCGCTTAAATACCCAGAGGGCGGGGCCTCTGGCGCGACGCTGACTCCCTAGCTGTAAAGGTGTGATTGTATTCCTTCAGGTAATCGTGCGGGGGCGCAATTCCCATAGCAAGTATGTTGCACCGAAAGACCGACTGATAAGGGAACTCCATTTGTCTGTTATAAATCAAGACACAGATGAAGTAAGTGAATTACAAATAGCTTGTTTATATTTGAACAGACAAACATGAGCTACTTTCCAACAAAAATGAAAAAGGGGTAAAAAAAAATACAATAAAATAAACAAGATTAAATCAAACAAGTTAACTTGTGAAATTACAATACCAGATCATTCCAGTAATTTATCTTCACTTATTAGAGTCAGAGTCAGAGAGATTTATTTGACATTTTTATTTATCATTTTGTAGCTTATTTTTCTTTAAGGTATCAGCAGCTTTATGCTAAAATGCATGGACAGATTTGCTGGTATTCTTAAAAACATATAATCGTAGCGTTATAGTCATTATGTGTTTGACCTTAATTAGTACAACAGTTGTCTTCAAGCTTTTCAACAGACATTCATCCTATTTAAAGAGAAAAACTTTCTACTGTGTATATTGATGCAGGCTCAGTAATCCAGGTAAATAAACCTAACAAGGTTGAGTCAGGTTTTCTGTGTGAGTTTGCCTATGTTGAAACATTTTAATACCTTCATTCCGAGCAGCTACAAGAAAACTCAGTCTTATAAGCAGCACCTGTGCACAGTGAACCAACCAGTTTACTGGTGACAGCCAAAACTAGTTGCTCGCTTGCAAAAGAGGAACTATTAGCCAGGGCCTGTCTTATGTGGGATTTCTCCTTCTGTCTGGCTCCTGAGTTAGTGGGGACGCTGTCTGCTCTGTGGTACAGAGTCCTGATGACTCCTAACTTGTGCTCCACAGGGTGATGGGAGTCAAACCACAAGTACTGGTCCGTGTGGGTGGGTTTGTGGTACACATCAATTTCCAAATGTCCACCATCAGAGACTGAGACCTTACAGTCCAAGAAAGCCAACCTGCCAGTTTTACATCTTCTCGTGTGAACTTGATATATTTATCCACAGAGTTGATGTGATCAGTAAAATGTTGGACTTCCTGAGATTTAATTTTAACCCTGGTGTCTAGGACTGGGCGATATGGACAAAAATTCATATCTCGATATTGTTATGATATATCGCGATATAAGATATATATCTCGATATAATTTTCTTTCCATAAAAGAATAACAAAAATATATTTCTGAGTCAAAGCTTTGTCCCAGTTGTCACACAGCAACATTTATTAACAAATAGCTGTAATACAAAATAAATGTCTAAAAAATGAACTATTTACATACATTACTTTATTTTTTTAGACATTTATTTACACCTATTAAATAATAATCCTCTTCAGCTAAGGGCAGCTGTGGCTGAGAGGCTAGAGCAGTCTCCTCCAATGGGAGAGCTGGGAGTTCAATTCCACCAGCAGTCACATGCTGAAGTGTTCCTGGGCAGTGGGCAACACTGAACCCCTCATTGCCTCTGATGTGTCCCATCAGTGTATGAATGTGATAAAGTACTGATTATTCTTTGTACAGTTCTAGTAGAGTTGCTGTATGAATGGGTAAATGAGGACACAGATTGTGTTTTAAAGAGCTTTGAGTGTCTTGATAAGATAGAAAGGTGCTTTCACTTTAGTCAGTGTGTTTGTGAACTGCAGTAAATGTGAGCCTCGGCTCAGAAACGTGAACCGAGAGGCGGAGACATTATTAAATCAGCAGTTTATCATATCGCTAAAGACACGGTCAGTCTCAGCTGGAAGAAGACGGCTAAAGTGTTAGCCATCTTGTTAGCCGTTAAGGACCGTATCTTTAGCGATATGATAGCCTGGCCCTCGCCTTCCTGCACAGCTCCGCTCAATTCTCATTTCCCTTCACTGCACAGTCTGGGACTTCTCTCATAGACAAGGATTTCTCCGGTAGATTTTTGACCGGACCAATCAGAGAACAGAAGGGGCAGAGTTTTTGGCCCCTAACCTACGCCCCCACCTGTCCCAGCGCAGCCAGCTCGCAGCCGCATGTTCTCATTCAAAGCGATGCAGGACTGTTGTATAAATGACACAAATGTATTAATTTCCCCTTCTTAATCCCTTATCTGGAGTTTTCTTTTGTTTTTTTGGCCAAAAGTCAAGTGTTCGCTCCCTCCTCCCTCCTCCTCCTCCTCCTCTCCCTCCGCTGAACAAGGAAATGCCCCCACCTGTCCCAGCGCGCAGCCAGCTCGCAGCCGCATGTTCTCATTCAAAGCGATGCAGGACTGTTTTATATGTGACACAAATTTATTAATTTCCCCTTCTTAATCCCTTATCTGGAGTTTTCTTTTGTTTTTTTCCCAAAAGTCAAGTGTTCGCTCCCTCCTCCTCCTCCTCCTCCTCCTCTCTCCCTCCGCTGAACAAGGAAATGCCTCAGGTTGTCACGAGAGAATTAAAGTCAGGTTTTAAGTTGCTGCCCGAGTCCCATCAGATTTCCTGGTCTTCTGGTGTGTTGGACCAGCGCTCCATGGTTTTATTTTATTTTATTAGGACGTTTTATTATCATATAAACACAGAATATACAACGGAGCGAGAGAAAATTCAACAGGAGGCGGAGCTGAAGTCAAGTTCAGCAGACCACGGGGGAGCAGCCATCAGCAGAGCCCACGCCTCCAGCAAGAATCGTTTTTCAATGGAGAGGTCCCAGACCCTTGTCTGAAGCGAAGTGAAGGACAGGGTCTGGTTTTAAGCAGGCTAGCGATATGATAAACTGCTGATTTATTATTGTCTCCACCTCTCTCTGCTCCTCTCTTAAAGCTCTGTGGGTGCACGCACGGCTAAATGAGCTCAGACCCGTGGTTTGTTTTAAGGAAGCAGCAGGCTGTAAAAACACTCGGTTCTGCCGTTTCACGGTTCATGCTCCACTCCGCTGTTTAAATGGTGAAAAAGATTCGTAGTTCCGACCTTTCGTCAGGATTATTTTCAGCATCGTCTACAAAAATATTTTTTCTGCCCTCATCTGACAATTTAAATCCAAACTAGCTCAGAAAGAACATTGTTTTTTCCCCTCAGCAGCTAGCGGCGCTCTTCATATCTGCCGTGTTTACTTGTTGTGCTGAAAGTCTCCGCCCTCCTGCAGGCAGGAAGGAGGGGCTGGGTCTGTGTTCAGTGAAGGAGAGGGAGGGGGGCGAGTGGGAGAAAGCAGACAGCAGGAGGATTCTCGATATAAACGATATAGTCTCGTCTTGTATCTCTTTAGAAAAAATCTCGATATTTTAAAAATATCGATATATTGCCCAGCCCTACTGGTGTCATCAACATACCTGGACCAATGACTTGGTGGTGTCCCATGTTTCTGTCTATAATATTGCTCCCCATATGTGAAGTAGGTTGACTGCAGACACGGTTTCAAGAGTCTCTAACTCAGAAGCCAGGAAGAAACAGAAAATTCACACAAGACAGGCCATGGAACAATGTAGATATCCTAACTGGGCCTTCCAAAAAGCAGAGAAGAAACTCATCTAGAGGACCTGATTCATCCTTGTTAGAGTCAACTGACTTGTTATGTATGCACCACACCAAAAAAAGACAAAAAAAAAGAAAAGGTTAGAGAAGATCAGAAAGAAGAATATAGATGTCCATGTTAAAGATAAAGGAGACTAGACCATTTCCAAGCGCCTGCATCTTCCTGAGACCACAACTGCCAATTCTATTAATGATTATAAGATTTATGGGACAGTAGCCAACCTTCAGTGTGGAAACAAAAATAAATGCAACTTCATGATGATCCTTCAGATGGTGCGTGTGACAGAAACAGATCAAAGTAAAACATCCCAAACATTCAAGCTGAATTCCAAAGTCAGTGTCACTTTCTAACTGGTGTCCTATTTTGAAGGATTAAAAGGACAATGAAGAAGACCCAGGAGAGCTCCACTATTTGCAAACATTGAGGAACACATAAAAGACAGACAAAATTTCACAAAAATGCATGCTGACAAGAACAAAGGTTGACAAGGTTGACATTGCACACAGGGAGAGTAAGCGAGTGGTGATTTGTATGTTATGTCTATAACAGGTCCCTTTTGTAAATGAGTCCTCATGTTTCAATGAGGCTAGCCAGTATAAATAAAGGTTGAATGAAAAAAAATAACCAATTTTCTGATAAACCAAAACATTTCTGGGACTGATGAGACAAAACTGGAGTTTTTTGACTGGCAAGTGAAATAAGTTGGCTTTTAAAAAAAATATCGCGTAAGGATACTGATAAATGTATCTGCACCTGCACAGCACGATGTAAACACACAAAAATGTTTTCAAACTCAAAAATGTCTTCAAACACATGAGGTATGTTCACTTATTACTGTATATTTGCAATGTTTCATGGGTGTACAGGTACATGTTCTCAGTTATTTAATAATTAAGATACTGATGAGTAAGAAGTTTGAATCATTGCTTGATGTGACTGAACCACAAAAGTATCAGTCACTGTCTTGAATTCTGCTTGTTTGAGCAAATTTATTTTTAAAAGTTTTGATTTTTTAAAAATGGAACACAAAAAGAACATTTGAAAATACAAAGGCTTTTCTACATTAATCTCCTTTTTCATACTTATCTAGATCTAATACTAATCTGGGGATTAAAATAATACAATAAAAAAAGTCATACTTCTAAAAATGGTCACAAAACCCTAGAACTTTGCTGTCACATACATTCCAGGAACAATAGTTTTGTAATCTGTAGGAACTGACCCTTTAAGACCTTTAGAGGGGTCATAATAGGAACTTTACTTCTAATAGACTTGTTGGAGCTTCCATCAGGAAACATATGGCAACTGCATGGATTTATGTGTATCCGGTTCCATATGACCCCCATAAAATGTTGAACACTTGCTGTAATGACAGTAGTATGCATGCAAACACTCACACACCCAGCGCACTGGGGCGTGCTGAGCTAAACTGCTTTTCCAAACCCGTCAGCAGCGGTGCGGGCAGCAGCAGATGAGTGGTGTTTTAAGGCGAGGGAGCCAATCTAGTGACGGCAGCGCTCCATTACACGGTCAGTGAGGTGATGTGGTGGCGTGATGGAAATAGCTGCATCTTTTCTGTAGGTCACAGAGGACGCCGGCAACGCAGCAGCCCCGCTCGCTTACTCTCCCTGTGCGAGTGTGTAGGTTTACACAACCCCACTCCCCCACCCGTTCCCCCGATTCATCTCATTTCCTTTGTGCTTGTCTGAAAGTGTCCCGTTGGTTTTCAGCAGAGATGAGGAGCGGCGGATGAGTTTTTAAAGGAGGGGAATGAAGGTGAGGCAACCCTGCAGAGAAGAAGCAGAAAACTGTAGAAGATGGGGGGCAACCAAGGGCAGTTACTTTGATGCTGAGCGAGAGCAGCAACCGGCAGCTCATAAGCTATGCAAATATGTAAATATGCAAATGAGCAGTCCCACTTGGGGACTGTTAATTAAAGAGAACATCAAGTCAAAACAAAGGAGCTAATCACCAAACAGACAGATGCGCACACACTCAACACAGACAAGAAAACAAGGTTAAAAACGTCACAACATGGAAGAGGCATCAGCTCAATCGCTACATAATGACGCCATCAATCAAAGTGCTGCCCTTTTTTTAATTTAAAGAAAACAGTCTAAATTAGTTTTACATGTTAGCACAACATCTTTTGTTATCTGCAAAACGTTAGCAGTGTTTTCTACGGTGGCCCTAAGGTGTAAAGGAACAACATATGAAAAAACGGAATTACATTTGAAAAAACACAACAATTTTCCAAATGTAATTCTGTTTTTTTCTAATGTGATTCCATTTTTCTAATGTGATTCCGATCACTTCCGCTTTGGCTTAATGTAATTCTGTTTTTTCTAATGTGATTCGAGCCACTTCCGCTTTGGCTTAATGTAAATCCATTTTTTTCTAATGTGATTCCGATCACTTCCGCTTCGGCTTAATGTAATTCTGTTTTTTCTAATGTGATCCGAGCCACTTTCGCTTTGGCTTAATATAATTTTGTTTTTTCAAATGTTGTATTTTTGTTGTGTTTTTTCAAATGTAATTGTTCATTTACACCTTAGGGCCAGCGTAGTTTTCATCAAGAGCTGCAAGTAAAAACTGAACAACTCGCCCTGCTCTCAGCACCAGCACAACAACCAGACCACAAATGGCCATAATTACAGGTCAAATAATAAATCTGATTCACACACGCTGCCCTTTTCTAAACTGCTGTCTGTCAGTAATTACAGAACATTTTTTGTTCCTGCACACAAGAAGCAGCGACTGTGCTTCACGCATCTCTGATAATTATGTGGGAGTGCCTACAGACGTACGGTACTCTCAAGGTAATCAGCAGACACTTCAAGTAGTTCAGTGTCCTTTAGTTGTGTGGACCGACCGAACAAAGTCAAAAAATGAATTAATTTGTTCAATGAGGCCACAGAAAAGTTTACTTTGTTACTTTGAATGCTTCCTCTTTAAAATACTTCATTCTTGTTTCAGCACTGAGGATTCAAAAAAAGATGTTCCTCTTTGTTTTCTCAATGAATACCCCCTAAAATTGAGTCCATACTAAGAGCATGTACTCGTCATCTGCTGCCAAAAGATGCAAGGTGGGTGATTACTTTTTGTATGCATGTGTGAGTTCTTCCTTAGCAAAATATTTCATGAAACACTGGACTGATTTTTTATCAAAACTCTCAACTGATTAACCTAAATGTCAGCCCAATTCAACATGGCTTCTACAGCTGACTAATCTAAGCCAACACAACAATGGATACAACAGTCTATTTTTACTATTGAATTTGAGTTTGTTATGGTGGTAGCCAAGTCTTGTGTCACTGTTGAAGAGTGGCCTGACTGACGCAGATAAAAAAAAAAAAAAAATTAATAAATATATATATATATATAAATTCCATGTCTGACCCTCCAAGTGACAGGTGCAAATTTGACCAAAAACAAGGCATCGTTTATGTCTACTGGTTCTGGAGGGTCTCAAGACTTAAATTAAAAAGTAACAATAACAGATGTGTTTTTGTGTATATTAATGGGGGAAAAAATGCCTCTTATTGTCAATAAAAAGGAGTTATTTTGAACTAAAGAGGGACAATTTTAAAAGTTTACTTTAATGTGATATTTTTTTTTATTTTGGGTAGTTGTTTCAATAAAATACATCCAACGTTTAACACTTTTATTTTCCTAACAGAAAAACACACAGTAACCGTGTTTCCATCTATTTTCAATTCGAATTTTGAGCGAATTTTTGAAAATTTGCAAAAATGTGAATAAAAATTAATGCGAATCAGAAGTGTTTCCATCAACTGGCTTGAAGCGCATCCACCAGGCCACGCAAAGCGGCATTACGTCAGACGTCAGCGTTACGCATGTACAGGAAGTAGCAGTTGAAAACAGGAACCGAACCACACATCTCGGCAAAATGGAGAGAATATTTCAGGAATGTGTTGCTATCGGGCAAGTTGTATTTATTCTGTCATGCCAACTAGTTTTAGCGATGTTACAGCGGAAACAGCTGATCAGTTACAGGACGTGAATGTTCGCTACGTCAAAACTGAGTCGGCAAATCTGTTTCCATCTCTCGTTTTGCGCATCAGCTCTGTTTCAAAAAACCCCAAAACCACCTCAAGCGAGCGTATCAACTTTTATGAGAATTAGAGGAAGTTAATTCGAATCGTGCCGTTTCCATTCACCTTTTCTGATGCAATACTTCAAAATGCACATCAAGAAACCTTGATGGAAACACGGCTACTGACAGTATTAAATTGATAGCTTGCTTTTCACATTTTGGGTAAAAAAAAATAAATTAAAAAAATCCTTGAACATTTCCAGCACCATTAAAACTTTGACAGAGCTATGTTTTCCTTCCTAATCACAATCAACTGTAAGTGTGACTGAACTCCTATTTGAAAGGCAAATAAAGTACTTAAAGAGTGAAAAAAAAAACTCTGTGGGTTACTTGTTCACTTGCGACAAAGACCATATTTAATTACTCTTTGTGTCAGTCAGTCTGTTCCCCTACAGCTACTTTCTCTAGTCTGCTCTCTGCTTCGGTGGGGGGCGACACCCTCTGAGGATGCCAGGACCCAGAGGACCTGCAGGATTTATGTAGCGTTCAGCTCTCAACTCTCCGGCTGAGATTAATAGACGCTAAAAGGAAGTGAACGAACCTACTCTGGGTTTTCTTTTCCACGCAATCAAACATGAGTCATGCTCCATACTGGGGTGAAGCCGTTACTTGTTACTTGTTGCAGAGTGCTTTCTTTAACTGAGTGAGAGGAATCATGTACGTTTTGGAAGAACTTTTTATTTTTTTATTTTTTTTTATTCTACTTATTGATGCTCTCAACGTCACTGCAGTGATTCTTTTTTTTCAAGCTGGATTTTCCCGGAAGCTTCTCGTCTCCTCTCTGTTCCCTTTAACACAAAGTAACTATGCATTCTGAACACAACTTGCAGGCCACCTGGAAATAACAAATGAAACACAAGCAGCTTCTTAGAGCCTCTAAGAAGCAGCTGAATATCTTAAGGCACATCCTTCAATTATGTCATCTAATCAATGAGCTCACATTTGTAACATAGTGAATAATATGCTAATGACATACTACAGTACTGTACTTGAAAAACCTAAATAGAATGCAGACAAGCAGACAGGAAACAAAGCAGAATGACTGTTTGCAGAGAAGTGAGTACTGTAAAAATAAGTACGCTGGGGGTGATGAGGTGAGTCATAACAGCTGATCATAATGACATTTGGTTAATATGTGATATTGTAGGTAGGAATTTGGGAGCAGGGCTGGCTGATGGATAGATGGTCAAAAACTAAGGGAGACACTGAAAACACAAATGGACATCAGGGATCTCAAAAGAAACCAAAATATACTAAGGAATAAACTAAAATTGCAAAAATAAAAAAAATAAAAAAACACAGATCATGCAGTAACTGTATCAAAGAATTCCAGAACAACACGACCTTATGCTGAAAACACATGAAACATAGCACTAAGGTGTGTTATGTGACATCATTTGACTATATAGAAATGCTTCAAATTGACTTGTATTGAACTTGAAGGTACCTCCAGTTGATCAAAAGTGTCTAGGAGCCCAAGCAGTGAGGCTTCAGAAGATCTCTTACTTTTATTCTTTGCTGTGCTCTCCTTTTGAAAACCGCACTGTGATTGATCCTGTGCAGGGTTGTGAGACGTTGGTGCTTGTTTCAATCATTCAATAAACAAAGTACCCTCTGGACAGATCACCGGTTCATCACAGAGTTATTATAAAAACCAGAAACATTCATTGCATAGCACTAAATATGGAATAGAGCTCAAGACTTGAGGTCTTGAAAATGACAAACACAAGTTACATCACTTGCCATATTAAATCCACACAAACTACAGACACAAAAGTATTTTAGCAAGATAGATGTGTAAAAGACAATAGCCATAAATGTGCCCTACCAAAATAAATACCACACAGATATAACGGTAATGTTTATTTGACCCATTTAAAAAAGTGCTGTTAAACATAATTTAAAATGTTTGTGGCAGAAAGAAAAACAAGTCCCAGACATTTGAATGAAATGATCTCAAGTCATTGCCACATTGCCGGCAGTAAGTTGGGCTTGTTCCCACTGAGACTTGGACTCCGCCAATGTTGCCCTTTGTCACCAATTCTGTTCATAACTTTTATGGACATAATTTCTAGGTGCAGCCAACATGTTGAGGGGATCTGTTTTGGTGACCTTAGGATCACATCTCTGTTTTTTACTTTTTCCGGCTGGGGAGACGGAAATCTGGGCCTTCCTATTTTAGCTGCTAACCCCGCGGCCCAACCCCGGATAAGCGGAAGAAAATAGATGGATGGACGGATAGATGGATCTCAAGTCAAAACGAGCAGGTACTGCTCAGTTGCTTAGTCAGATGAATATCTGTAGCAGTCATTACATGTGGCCTTTAAAACAACAGGCAGATCTAAACCTCAGAGAGAGGATGACCCAACAGGTGCAACGCTTTGTCTACTTGAGTCAGTATTGTAT
>JBBPBX010071024.1:0-18430 GCA_038048925.1 Garcialebias charrua | reverse complement strand
TCCAGTTTTCCCTCATTCGTGAACAAGATCCCGAGATACTTAAACTCCTCCACTTGGGGCAGGACCTCCTCCCCGACCCGGAGAGGGCATGCTACCCTTTTCCGGCTCAAGACCATGGCCTCGGATTTGGAGGAACTGATCCTCATCCCGGCCGCATCACACTCGGCTGCAAACCGCTCCAGTGAAAGCTGTAGATCACGACCTGATGAAGCCAATAGGACCACATCATCTGCAAAAAACAGAGAAGCGATTCTAAGGCCACCAAAACGGATCCTCTCAACACCTTGGCTGCGCCTAGAAATTCTGTCCATAAAAGTTATGAACAGAATCGGTGACAAAGGGCAACCTTGGCGGAGTCCAACTCTCACTGGAAACGAGCCTGACTTATGGTGAATCCAGACGGAATACGTTTTCTACTGCAGGAGCGTCCGGTTTACATGCAAAGTCAATGGTGGACGCGCTTCCAGCCACGTCTTTGCGTCTGGCGTCAGGTCGCGTGCGTGTTGAGCGTGCTGGGAAGCGTTTTTCGTGCACGTGAACCCGCGTCAGCCTCCAAAGCACGCCTCCAACATGCTGAAGATTTTCGCCGTTCAAACTCGTGAACGCGTGTCCGACCAATCAGGAGAGTCGGGTGGAGGAGAAAGGGGGAGTCCGCTATGTGACGCGGAAACGAGGGGGCGGGGGTAATGCGCAGCAATGTGACGTATTGTTTGTGGGACACAGGTAAGACCCGCGAGGTCGTGTACTATGGAAGAGAAACTCAGTAGGCGTGTTTCCATCAAGGTTTCTAGGTGCGCATTATGAAGCATCGCATCAGAAAAGCTAAATGGAAACGGCATAATTCGAGTTAACTTCCTCTAAGTCGCTCTAAAGTTTATACGCTCGCTTGAGGTAGTTTTTGGGGAGTCGATTCAGAGCTGAGTCGGCTAAACGACAGATGGAAACAGATTAGCCGACTCAGTTCTGCCGCAGCGAACATTCACGTCACGTGACTGATCAGCTGTTTCCGCTCCGGACAACATGTAACATCGCTAAAACTAGTTGGCATGACAGAATAAATACAACTTGCCCGATAGCAACACATACCTGAAATATTCTCTCCATTTTGCCGAGATGTCTGTTTTCAAACGCTACTTCCTGTTTACTGTGGAAGTGCGTAACGCTGACGTCTGACGTATGGCGCTGACGTGTGACGTAATGACGCTGACGTCTGACGTAGAGACGCTTTGCGTGGCATTGCAGATGCGCTTCAAGCCAGTTAATGGAAACACTTCTGATCCTCATAATTTTAATTTACATTTTAGCGAAATTTTCTAAAATTCGCTCAAAAATCGAATTTAAATTGGATGGAAACATAGCTATTGTAGCTGTGTGTTCGCGACAATTCCTTCACAACCAGTCAAGTCTGCTCTACAGGGACAAAAATAAAAAGCTCCTTGCCTGGCGGAGTGCAGAGAGGAACTCGGTATACCGGTAAGCTCCTCCCCCCCCCCGCCGCCGCAACGCAGCCACAATTTCACGTTCTGGTTTGGACACCACTGGGTCCAGTGCGTCCACTTGCGTGCGTGTTGAGCTTTTTTGCCGTTGAAATCGCGTTCGGTCTGGATGTACCATTTACTGCCGGCAATGCGGACCAAGCTCTGACACCGGTCGTACAGGGACCTAACAGCCCATATCAATGGGCCTGGTACCCCATACTCCCGGAGTACCCCCCACAGAACCCCCCGAGGGACGCGGTCGAATGCCTTTTCCAAGTCCACAAAGCACATGTAAACTGGTTGGGCAAACTCCCACGCACCCTCCAGGACCCTGTTGAGGGTGTAGAGCTGGTCCAGTGTTCCACGACCAGCACGAAAACCACACTGCTCCTCCTGAATCCGAGGTTCGACTATCCGACGGACCCTCCTCTCCAGAACCCCTGAATAGACCTTACCAGGGAGGCTTAAAGGCTGAGTTAGACTTTCGCTTTGGTCCGCAGGCTGGAGCGCGCGCGCCGCGCGTGCACTCAAGCCGTGCGGCGAAATGCATTCATAGTTTCGCCTCTGTGTTTATGGTTGACGCACCGCGGCGCATGGCAAAGTGCTGTTCTTTTACGGACCAGCAGGAGGCAGTACCCTCTAAAACCTGTGCATATGTTGCAAGAAAGGCGTAGAAGAAGAAATCTACCGTAGAAGAAGAACTGTTTGAAATCACACAACAAAAACAAATAGCTTTCCG
Organism: Garcialebias charrua; assembly: GCA_038048925.1. Taxonomy (NCBI): domain Eukaryota; kingdom Metazoa; phylum Chordata; class Actinopteri; order Cyprinodontiformes; family Rivulidae; genus Garcialebias; species Garcialebias charrua. The sequence goes on along the minus strand of JBBPBX010071024.1, from coordinate 16,213 downwards.
CTCGCGTGCTGAACTGTTGTCTTTATTTGCGGTTTTAATGCATGGAGTCAGCGGAGGAGAAAGCGATCACGTGACTTTTGGCGAAAAAACAAAAGAAAAGTCCGACTCCAGATCAGGAATGAAGGAGAATTTAATACATTTTGTGTCACAAAACATTCCTCCATGCGTCGCGACTCCGTCTCTACGACCACAGCGGCGCAAACAGCTGCAGGCTCCGGCGTGAAGAGGGTGAAGGCTGTCGGGTGAGGTCCTGTCAATCAAATCGTAGCGCCCACCGCGCGCGCAGAGGCTTGCGGAGTTTCAAAATTTCAGAGGTGCACGGCACGCGCTAATCCCCTGCGCGGGGCCAACGCGCAGGGGCGGGGACTGTGAAATTGCGTCACTTTTGGAGCGCGCACCCTCGCGCGCTGCGCGTCGCGTCAAGTATAAATAAGGCTTAAGAGTGTGATCCCCCTATAGTTGGAACACACCCTACGGTTATTTATTATAACAGTTATAATAAATATAACAACTGTTGTTATAAATAACAGTTATAATAATAACAACAACAGTTCTATTAACACTGGTGCGGGGTGGTCGACTGCCCCACTGTTTTTAATTTCGTTTTTGACGTGCCGCACGTTTCTTTCACTTTTGCAGCTTAATAATAATAAAAACTAATAGTTTTGGTTTTCCTGTGATTTATCTGCAGTATGATGAATGGTAGTCCAGCATAGTCCAACATTGGTAGTGCACTCCCAATGTTTTCTTGGTCTTTTATTTTTTGGTAAATATTAAATTACTTTTTTTTGTTTGCATTTTTATCTATTTATTTGCATCTTAAGATCCTATAACACTCAAGTTCTACTCGAGCTTTATTATGTTAATGTTGAGTTAAAAAATGATGTACTCGTTCAACCCCTACTGGACACCCCTGCTCTAATGGTTTATAAGTTTACTCTGAACTGACCTGTCGTTTTTATTTTTTGCTGAAGTCCCGTCTTTAAGCGCCTCTGTTTCCCGCTCAGGATCCGGGTGGCGGGGATCAAAGGCCTGCAGGGCGTTGTGAGGAAGACGGTGAACGACGAGCTGCAGGCCATCATCTGGGAGCCGCAGCACATGGACAAGCTGATCCCCTCCATGCTCTTCAACATGCAGGACAGCGAGGACCTGGACAGGTACCGAACTGAGCCGAAACCACCTGTTCTGTTCTGTTCTCTTGCTTTCACTTCCTCTTCCTTCATCTCTTCGCTTCCATTTCGTTGAACAAAAATCTCTTTTGGGGGTTTGAGAGAAATCCAGAAGTCCCATGTCCTCCGTTGAGTGAAAGAAGACAAAAACGGAACATTTTAGTGCGGGCAGGCCGGATTTATCACTCGTTTTAACAAAAACAGGCAAACGTTTTGTTTATGCTCTGGTGCCTTTTTTAAGCAGCTGAAAGGACGTGTGGGTTTAAATGTTCCCCGGCTGTTTGTTGTCGCTTTAACTCTGAAAAGAAATGTCTGACAGTTGAATGACGACGATCCAGCTTCCTGCCCACTCGGAGGAGGTCCATCTTTAAGAAGCTCAGCGTCACCGCAGCTTCCTGTCCAACACAAAGTCCGTCTGCCTCTTTGTTCGTGACTCGGCAGCAAACTAAAGTTGTGTGTCTGCGTCTGACGCGCCATGTTTCCAGCAGGTTTTCAACATGTTTCCAACATGTTTACAGTATGTTTCCAACATGTTTCCAGCATGCTTCCAACATGCTTCCAACATGTTTCCAACATGTTTCCAGCATGCTTCCAACATGCTTCCAACATGTTTCCAACACGTTTCCAACATGTTTCCAGTATGTTTCCAACATGTTTCCAACATGTTTCCAACATGTTTCTAGCATGTTTCCAAAATGTTTCCAACATGTTTCCAGCATGCTTCCAACATGCTTCCAACATGTTTCCAACACGTTTCCAACATGTTTCCAGCATGTTTCTAGCATGTTTCCAAAATGTTTCCAGCATGTTTCCAAAATGTTTCCAACATGTTTCCAACATGTTTCCAACATGTTTCCAACATGTTTCCAGCATGTTTCTAGCATGTTTCCAAAATGTTTCCAACATGTTTCCAGCATGTTTACATCATGTTTACAGTATGTTTCCAACATGTTTCCAACAGGATTCCAACATGTTTCCAACATGTTTCCAGCATGTTTCCAACATGTTTCCAACATGTTTCCAGCATGTTTCCAACATGTTTCCAGCATGTTTCCAAAATGTTTCCAACATGTTTCCAGCATGTTTCCAACATGTTTCCAGCATGTTTCTAGCATGTTTCCAAAAATGTTTCCAGCATGTTTCCAACATGTTTCTGGCATGTTTCCAACATGTTTCCAGCATGTTTTCAACATGTTTCCAACATGTTTCCAGCATGTTTCTAGCATGTTTCCAAAATGTTTCCAACATGTTTCCAGCGTTTCCATGTTTCCAGCATGTTTCTAGCATGTTTCCAAAATGTTTCCAACATGTTTCCAGCATGTTTCCAACATGTTTCCAGCATGTTTTAACATGTTTCCAGCATGTTTCCAAAATGTTTCCAACATGTTTCCAGCATGTTTCCAACATGTTTCCAACATGTTTCCAGCATGTTTCCAACATGTTTCCAAAATGTTTCCAGCATGTTTCCAAAATGTTTCCAACATGTTTCCAAAATGTTTCCAACATGTTTCCAACATGTTTCCAGCATGTTTCTAGCATGTTTCCAAAATGTTTCCAACATGTTTCCAGCATGTTTACATCATGTTAACAGTATGTTTCCAACATGTTTCCAACAGGATTCCAACATGTTTCCAACATGTTTCCAGCATGTTTCCAACATGTTTCCAACATGTTTCCAGCATGTTTCCAACATGTTTCCAGCATGTTTCCAAAATGTTTCCAACATGTTTCCAGCATGTTTCCAACATGTTTCCAGCATGTTTCTAGCATGTTTCCAAAAATGTTTCCAGCATGTTTCCAACATGTTTCTGGCATGTTTCCAACATGTTTCCAGCATGTTTTCAACATGTTTCCAACATGTTTCCAGCATGTTTCTAGCATGTTTCCAAAATGTTTCCAACATGTTTCCAGCGTTTCCATGTTTCCAGCATGTTTCTAGCATGTTTCCAAAATGTTTCCAGCATGTTTCCAGAATGTTTCCAACATGTTTCCAGCATGTTTCCAACATGTTTCCAGCATGTTTTAACAGGTTTCCAGCATGTTTCCAACATGTTTCCAGCATGTTTCCATGTTTCTAGCATGTTTCCAAAATGTTTCCAGCATGTTTCCAAAATGTTTCCAGCATGTTTCCAACATGTTTCCAACATGTTTCCAGCATGTTTCCAGCATGTTTCCAGCATGTTACCAGCATGTTTCCAACATGTTTCCAGCATGTGTCCAGCATGTGTCCAGCATGTTTTGAACATGTTTCCAACATGTTTCAAGCATGTTTCCAGCATTTTTCCAACAAGTTTCCAGCATGTTTCCAACACGTTTCCAGCATGTTTCCAACAAGTTTCCAGCATGTTTCTAACACGTTTCCAGCATGTTTCCAAAATGTTTCCAGCACGTTTCCAAAATGTTTCCAACATGTTTCCAGCATGTTTCCAACACGTTTGCAGCACGTTTCCAGAATGTTTCCAACAAGTTATCTGCATGTTTCCACCACGTTTCCAGCATGTTTCCAACACGTTTCCAGCATGTTTCCAAACTGTTTCCAGCATGTTTCCAGCATGTTTCCAGCATGTTTCCAACATGTTTCCAACATGTTTCCAGCATGTTTCCAGCATGTTTCCAGCATGTTTTCAACATGTTTCCAACGTGTTTCCAGCATGTTTCCAGCATGTTTCCAGCATGTTTCTAGCATGTTTCCAGCATGTTTCCAGCACGTTTCCAGCATGTTTCCAGCATGTTTCCAACATGTTTCCAGCATGTTTCCAACAATCTTTGGGTAATGTTGTTCCAAGTGCTGACTGATGAGTTTGGACCCAACTGCATTTGATTTTACCCTCAGTCGAGGTCAAAGGTCTAACAGACCTATACTGCTGTCTGTTTAACCTTTGACCCCGACTGTGGTTGGTGCCACGTCTGACATCAGTTTGACTTTGACAGCGGGAGGTTTTACCTTTACTTCAGTAGGTTTGACCTTGGTTGAGTTTTGTACGACCTTGACTGTGGATGGTTTGACCTTGACTCCTGTAGGTTTGACCTTGCTTGATGTTTGTCTTATCTCGGCTGTGGTTAATTTGACATTGGCTTTGGTAGGGTTGACCTTGGCTGCGGTAGGTTTGACCTTGGCTGTGGTAGGTTTGACCGTGGCTGTGGTAGGTTTGACCTTGGCTGTGGTAGGTTTGACCTTGGCTGCAGTAGGTTTGACCTTGGCTGTGGTTAATTTGACATTGGCTGCGGTAGGTTTGACCTTGGCTGTGGTAGGTTTGACCTTGGCTGTGGTAGGTTTGACCTTGGCTGTGGTAGGTTTGACCTTGGTTGCCGCAGGTTTGACCTTGGCTGTGGCAGGTTTGACCTTGGCTGCGGCAGGTTTGACCTTGGCTGTGGTAGGTTTGACCTTGGCTGCCGCAGGTTTGACCTTGGCTGTGGCAGGTTTGACCTTGGCTGCGGCAGGTTTGACCTTGGCTGTGGTAGGTTTGACCTTGGCTGCGCAGGTTTGACCTTGGCTGTGGTAGGTTTGACCTTGGTTGCCGCAGGTTTGACCTTGGCTGTGGCAGGTTTGACCTTGGCTGCGGCAGGTTTGACCTTGGCTGCGGCAGGTTTTACCTTGGCTGCGGCAGGTTTGACCTTGGCTGCGGCAGGTTTGACCTTGGCTGCGGCAGGTTTGACCTTGGCTGCGGTAGGTTTGACCTTGGCTGTGGTAGGTTTGACCTTGGCTGTGGTTAATTTGACATTGGCTGTGTTTATGTTTGACCTTGGTAGGTTTGACCTTGGTTAATAAAACCTTATCTTAGAATAAAAACCTTGAAATCAAAGTACAAAATTGTTGTCAAGCTGTTCAGATGAATGTAAAACATAACATGCTTGGTTATGGTAGGTTTGACCTTGGTTGTTGCAGGTTTGACCTTGGCTGTGGCAGGTTTGACCTTGGCTGTGGCAGGTTTGACCTTGGCTGCGGCAGGTTTGACCTTGGCTGTGGTAGGTTTGACCTTGGCTGCGGTAAGTTTGACCTGTTCGTCTGACCTCGGCTGCGGGGGGTTCGGCCTGTGGTTCTGTGTTGTGAAGGTTTCTCCTCTAGCTTCAACGAGTATGATGGGTCGTGGAGGTCAAGGGCGTTGGATTCTGTTGGTTCGTTTCCAGGAAGGTTGGCATGGCACGGCATGAATGGATGAAAAAAAAAAGACTCTTCTGGTTCCATCGTTTCATGTATGTTGGTCTTCACACAGAACTAGCCCACCACGTTGGACATGAAGGCGTCCACCTTGAGCACGACCTGGATCTTCATCTGGTGTTTGAGTTTCTTCTCAGAAGCAGCTCCGCAGCGTTCGATCTGATGGACACAGTCGTGTTCAGGTTGTTCACACACACAGAGCGACATGTGTGTGTGTGAACAACCTGAACATTTTCACTTTTTGCTTTTTATTTGTTACATCATCGTCCCAGAAGCTTAACGTTTTTTATCCATTTTCATAAAGATCACAATTTAAGTGCTAACGTTGTTTTTGACTTTAGTTTTTAAATTACCGGTAGTTATTTTTATTTTTTTCTTTATTAGGTTTCATGATTGTAAAAAAAAACACATTTGATTATGATTCATGGATGCAGTTACAAAAAATTTATCGACTGCATTTTGATCATCTAGACACTTAACTTCCTGCAGCTTATTTTACATAAATACAGATTTATACAGCTACTCGCACACAGAAAAACCACAGACGACAGACACTCGTAGCACACGTGCTCAAATTCACACCGTGCCCAGTGTTTCCAGAAACCTCCACTCTAAGACCTGGATTCAAAACGCTTCGGTTTCAGAGAAAACGACCGCTGTTGTCGTGTACACAAACAGCCGCAACTCAGCAGAATATCTACATATTTGCCGCCATACACGTTGCGTCAGTCCAAATATGTCTCATAAAGTGGGAAAATACACAAATATGTCTCATAAATTGGGAAAATACACAAATATGTCTCATAAATTGGGAAAATACACAAATATGTCTCATAAATTGGGAAAATACACAAATATGTCTCATAAAGTGTTTGTCACCGCTGACAAACTGTAAAAATGGGCCGGTGTTGTGCCAGAAATCGATTGGCTGCCAAATGGCAGCCACGGGAGCGTGCACGGGAGGACTTTAACAAGAATTTAACAAGACTAACACTTAAAAACAATTATTTGATGTGGTAGGTTTGACCTTGGCTGCGTGTTTCCAGCATCGTTGGGAGGACTGCTCAGATTGGACCGTTTACTCTGAACCAATCCTCAGACCTTGTGTTAAAAAAGTGTTCATTGCAGAAACATTATAGAAAACATTCATTTTTTTGTATTTAATTTAATTTATAGAGTTTCTAGATATAAAACCTGAAGTTACTCCATCATCACCATCAGATATCCTTGTTTTCAGATTTCTCCTTCGTTTAAACATTTTTTACTCTCTTTACTCTGAAGGTGTGTCTCAGTCTAACTTTTCCTTAATAAATTTACTTTAATGGTCAAATCAGCTGCAGCTGATTACTCCAGGAGTCCCGGGGCGAGACGAAGGTGGCTTGGTAATAATAATAATAATAATAATGATAATAATGAATTTAATTAATAATGCACTTTTCATTAACAAAAATCTCAAAGTGCTACAAAGTGCAACTAAAATCAAAGATCAAATAAAAACAAGTGATAAAATCAAGTAAATTCAATGATAAAACAACAAAAATCAATAATAAAATCAATTAAAAATAATGATAATATCAGCTAAGATCTAAGATAAAATCATGCGGAGGCAGAGTAGGCTCGCTTAAAAAAAAAAGTCTTAAAGCCTTGTTTAAAGTCAACCAGTGACTGTGGGGAAAATACAATGTGGTATGGCAAGCCAAGTGTCTCATTAATAGCCATTTCTACCTATTAATGAGACACTTGGATTTCCATTTTAGTTGAAGGCCCTCTAATATTTCTCATGTCAGAATGAATGAAATCGTCAGATCTCAGCCAAAAATTGGTTATAAATATGGGAAAAAACATAAATACCGGTATGTCACTTCACTGTATAATTTGCAGGGCATGCTAATTTATGCAAAAAGGTAAATGGTGATGGTAAATGGTAAATGGAGCTTATTTATATAGCGCTTTCCAGCCCCCTGTGAGGAGCCCCAAAGCGCTTTACAATACCAGCCATCCACCCATTCATTCACACATTCATACACCGGTAGTGGTAGCCTGCCTTGCAAGGCGCCATCCAGACCTACCGGGAGCAACTCGGGGTTAAGTGTCTTGCCCAGGGACACAACGACACATGGTGGGCGGACGCGGGATTCGAACCTCCAACCTTCCGATCGGGGTTCGACTGCCATTACCACTGTGCCACGGTCGCCCCCTGTAAAAGGTGCGACTTATACAGCGAAAAATATGGCAGTTATCATATATTTGTTTCATTTAAAGATGGCGTCATGTAAACAAGGCCTTAGAAAACATGAATCTACAGCCGATTATCCAGGTCTAAAAACCAACATGAGGATAAATAATAATAATAAAACTGGTCCAGACAATGGAGTAAATCCCAAATGTGGGATTGGCTGACGGGGCGGGTACCAAACGGGCTGAGGCGGGTACAATACGGCAACAAAATAATGGACATGTTCACAAAATGGCCGCCCAAAACATGGCCGCAGGGCTCGCTGGTTGTTTGTCCGCACACACTAAGAATTCAATGAGAAAAAGTTCCTAATTTCTCACAGTTGAATCCCCCAATAGTCTTTACTAGGGATGCACAATACCGGCATGGTATTGGTATCAGCCAATATTGGTGATAAAGTTAAATATCGGACATCGTTCATTCCATCAAAATAACTCACCGACATAAAAGGCACTGATTTTTTAAATATGGATTATATATTTATATACTTGTATTGTTTTACATCATTTTCAGCCCCTTTTTGGCTCTGCATTTGGTAGCAGGACAAAATGACAAAGACCACACAGAATAATGTTGTATTTTAATTCCACAGCAGAGAAAACTGTGTAGTCTCTGTGTCGAGGGAAAAATATTGATATTTGTATCGGATATCGGCCAAAAATCCAATACCGTACATCCCTAATCTTTACCAATTCTCAGCCTTTGTGTTAAAAAAAGTGTTCATTGCAGAAATATTATAGAAAACGTTCATTTTTTTGTATTTAATTTATAGAGTTTCTAGATATAAAACCTGAAGTTACTCCATCATCACCATCAGATATCCTTGTTTTCAGATTTCTCCTTCGTTTAAACATTTTTTACTCTCTTTACTCTGAACCATTTTATTCAGCAGGAAACAGTTTTACTAGATTTTTTTTCTGCCCATTTAATTAAAGCGAAACAATCCACCTTCGGTTACAGCAGTCTTCATCTTTGTCTATCATTTCCACACCTCTAACGAGCAATAAGCATTTAATTTCTCCTGTGTGGGCTGACAGTAATTGCATTGTTCCCCATGAGACCCGGCCGCCTGCGGTCCATCTGTGACCGGGCTTATTGTCGGGAAGTCATTTACTGTGACATTGTCTTATCAGAACCTTGAAGAAAGGAGGTCTGCTCAGTCAGGAGGGACAACACTTGCAGTCTCTGCGGGGAAAGACAAAACTTGGACAAAGTTTGACAGCATGTGGCGTGAGTAGAGCTACAAGGTCGTTGGGAGGACTGCTCAGATTGGACCGTTTGGGTCGGAGCAGAACTCCCTGAGTGGAACTGAGCCGTGGGTAACGTCCTGTAAAGATCATTACAGTCATGTGACCTGACGGCTCACACACCTCACATTTCACACTCGAGCTGACCTTTAACCTCGCTGTCAGATTTCATATGCAGACGAGTCTCATCGCAGAGACGAGCGTCGCGGCACGGGAAGACGTCGTGTTGCTCAACGTCTATAAATAATTTTAAATCCTGTTTGAAGCTACAGTGTGGAGGGTTTGTAATGTCATGAACTGTTTGATGGGTTTTAATAAAACTGGATTTACAACAAATTAAATTTGGAGTCGGTTCAGTTCAACATGGCTGCCGCAGCCGATGAAGCTGCGTTGATGTTGGTCAAAGAAAATTCTTTAAAAAACTCTTGTCTTGGTGTCTGCCTCCATTAATATGCTGATGATGCTCAACTCGTGCCAAACCTTCTTCTCACTCTGAATTAATTAAAAACCTAATGTTACTAAATTTACTCAAGTTTAACCTCAACACAGCTCCTGGTTGTTGCCCCTGAGGCCTTACCGTATTTTCCGCCTGATAAGTCTCACCTTTCTATAAGTCGCTTTGTCCAATTATTGGGAATAGATTGGAAAAATCCATAAACAGATCGCACCTTTATTTAGGTCGCATCTATTATGCGTCACCGCGACGCGTCAGCGCCTCATTTGCCCTGCTGAAAATGGCGGCCACAGAAGCGAGCGAGCACGGAAGGACTTTACAAGATTAACACGGTAAAAACAATTATTTGTTTGCTAAAAATTATAGCTGACATTATAGCACAAGGGTTCCTGAGTTTAACCGTTCCTTAATACACGAAATGGTCAAATCAGCTGGATTTAAATTGTTTCGCTTTGTCGTCTTCCAAACGGTCGCGTGCACTGCGAAAATAAATTATAAATGAATGGAATTTTATCTCAAATGTGTCAATACAGGTCACAGTTTGCAAATGAATACCAAGTAATTACACTCTGTAAGCTGAAAGAAAATCCGCCGAGTGGTTTATGAGCTATTTGCTAAAATATACACGGAAATAAAACGAGGCTAACCGCGACACGTTTATGCCCATAAAACATCGAATTTTATCTCAAATGTCTCATACAGGTCACAGTTTGTAAATGACCACCAAATAATTACTTTCTGTAGGTTTCAAGAAATTCTGCGGTGTGGTTTATGAGCTATTTAGACAAATAGTAGCAGGAAAATAACCCGAAGCTAACGCGACACGTTTACGTCTATAAAACATCAAAAAAAAATTTATCTCAAACATCTCATAAAGCTAGTTACTTGTAAATGTCCATACAGTGATTACTTTCTGTAAGTTTGATAAAAAATCTGTCCTGTGGTTCTTGACTTATCTTGCTAACAAACACAGCTAACAGTAGTTACCTCCAGAGCAGGAGGCCGGGCTGCGACAGAGTGTGTCCGACCAGAGGAGCCTGCTGTCGGACACATGAGATGGAAACGGTCGGTGGACTCTCTGGAAGTGTCCCCTAGCAGACAAAAGTGGTACTGCACCATTTTTTGCCAAAATGAAAAGCGGTCATATCTGAGCCAAAAATTTGTCTAAAAATATGGGGAAAAATGCATAAACAGGTCTCACCTCTCTATAGGTCGCAGGGCATGCAAATTAGGCAAAAAACTGTGACCTATAGTCCGGAAAATACGGTACTTCCTGAATGTCTTTGACATGGATGGCTGCAATTCCCCAAACCAAGACGTTTGTAATCTGGGTGTCATTCTGGACTCCACACTTTCTTTCCAGGTCACATCAGGTTTACCAGTGAAGCAGCTTTGTTTCCACCTTAACAACATCACAAAATACTGTGGCCATCACTGACAGTTTGATGCCCTCAGGAACAGGGAACAGGTGGAAGAGAGCTTGGAGAGAGGTGGAGGTATGCACTTGTAAGAAGATAAATGAAAGTCAGTCGTAGTAAGACAGAGTCCATGTGTGTGAATGAGAGGGAGGAGGTGGAACAGTGAGGCTACAAGGAGCAGAGGTCACAAAGGTGCAGGACTTCAAGGACTTGGGGTCCACTGTCCAGGAAAATGGGGAGTGTGGTGAAGAAGTGAAGAAGAGAGTCCAGGCAGGATGGAGTGGATGGAGAAAAGTTTACAAGACAGTGGTGAGACCAGCTATGTTGTATGGTCTGGAGACAGAGACATGGACAAAAAGACAGGAGACAGAACTGGAAGTGGCAGAAATGAAGATGCTGAGGTTCTCCTTAGGAGAGACAAGGATGGATAAGATCAGGAATGAGATCATCAGAGGTACAGCACATGTTGAACAACTGGGAGATAAAGTTAGGGAGGACACACTGAGATGGTTTGGACATGTCCAGAGGAGGGACAGTGGGTACATTGGTAGAAGGATGTTAAATGCAGCAAAGAGGAGATATGTGGATGCAGTTAGTGAGGACATGGAGGTAGTTGGAGTGAGGACAGAGGACAGATGTAGGAGGACTCTCTGCGGAGACCCCTGAAGATGGAAAAGCTGAAAGAAGTAGTAAGCTGAACAAAGGCTGCGACTCAAAGATGAGAGGGGACCTATAAAACCATTGACAAGCTCTTAAGGAGGTTGTCCCCACAGTCACTGAAGCAGATCCTAAACCAGAGAAGAATCTGAAGCAGGACTCAAGTCGTCTGGGACCTCTGGTTTCTGGCTGCAGGCGGTGAGCTACGGCTGAAAATGGTCCAAACGTCCTGCATTCATTAAAACATCACTGGAAGACCTGTTCCAACAAAAACTGCTGAGAGACTGGTCTGAACCACTTCACAATCAAAGCATGGAGACCAAAACATTTACAGGTGGTTCTAAATCAGAAGATCTCAGAGGTCGGTGAGCTCCCACTGAGAGATCTGGCAGATTCTTTGAAACTCTGTGGCGTGTGAAGAGTGTCTCCTCTGAGGAGAAGGTCTGTATTACTTCATTAAAGACGTTGAAACCTTCAAACTCCTTCAGAAACAACAGTCCTGATGATGTCTATTCACAGAATCTCACACTAAAAGCGTTACTTTGATGTTGGCTGCAAGGAATTATGGGATGCCTAAAGCTACGTTAATTGAGTTAAAATTAGAATAAAGGAGACATTAAAGCTGTTTGCTACACTGTGGAGGTTTAGACTACGGTAGCTTCCTTTGTGCCTGTTACTTTGAAACTTAGGGTCATTCCACTCAGTTAAAAGCCTTTCAAAATAAAAGCTTGTTTGGATGTCTGCAAACTGCACTGTAAATTAAAAGGTTCTACTTGTTTGACTTGTTACTAAATAAATATAAATACATTATGTTAAAATGAAAATATCTAAATCCATTGCAATATTTTAGAGTCAGATATCTAGTAAATGACAAAGCACTGTATTTGTTGTATAATACAATGACTGTGCCACATTTGATTTATTGTGTTAATGTTTGGGGAAAAGCATGTAAAAGCAGAACAATGCCTATTTTTATTTTGCAGAAAAGAATTGTAAGAATTATAGCAAGAAAACATTACTGTCACCCATCAAGTCAATTATTTTATCAGATGAAATTGCTAAAATTAATGGGTTATGTAATTAAGCCTTTCACATATATATGTAACCTGTCCTTTTCTTCTGGAGTTTTTCCTGATCGCATGAAAGTGGCTAAGGTGATACCTCTTTTTAAAAGTGGTTCCAAATCTGAGTTTAATAATTACAGACCTATATCACTATTGCCACAATTTTCAAAAATCTTGGAGAAACTGTTTGCAATCAGGATGGATCAGTTTGTTGACAAATTTAATATTCTCACCAACAATCAATATGGTTTTAGAACTGGAAATTCAACATCCATGGCTCTGATGGAGTTGACGGAATTAATTACTACAGCGGTGGATCAAAAACAGTATTGTGTGGGTGTTTTTGTTGATTTAAAGAAAGCATTTGATACAGTGGATCATAATATTCTCCTTGACAAGTTACATAGATATGGTATTAGAGGACTGGCATTGAAATGGGTCTGTAGTTATTTGAGTAAAAGGAAACAGTTTGTGCAGATGGATGAAGTGAAATCTGAGCTCAGCACTATAACATGTGGAGTTCCTCAGGGATCGATACTAGGACCAAAGCTATTTATATTATATATAAATGATTTGGTACAGGTATCAGGACTCCTCAAGTGCATTCTTTTTGCTGATGACACCACTTTTTTTGGTTGTGGTAACAATATTCAACAAACTTTAGAATTAATGATGACAGAACTTGCAAAAATTCAGAATTGGTTTAAAATTAATAAATTAACGTTAAATTTGGATAAAACTAGTTATATGATCTTTAGTAATAAAAATAAATCAATTGATTTTCCATTTTTAATTGAGGGATCTGAGATTCAGAGAGTGTCTGAAGCGAAGTTCTTGGGCATCATTATTGATGATAAATTGTCTTGGAAACATCATGTAAGTTCAGTTAAAGCAAAATTATCTAGGTCTATTGCGATATTTTACAGAGTTAGGGATTTACTAAATGATAAAGCACTTTATTTGTTGTATAATACATTATTTGTGCCACACTTAATTTATGGTATTAGCGTTTGGGGTACGGCATGTAAATCAATTACAATGCCAATTTTTATTTTGCAGAAAAGAGCTATTAGAATTATCACCAGAAAGAATTTTCATCATCCTTCAAGCATTTTGTTTCATCAAACAAAACTGTTGAAATTTTATGATTTAATTGATTATAATATTTTGATAATTTTGTATAAAGCTCAAACTAATGCACTTCCTTCTAATATTCAGAAATATTTTGTTAGAAGAACGAGTATTTATAATCTTAAAGGGACAGATATATTTGTGAAGCCACCTTTTAGGACAAGTTTGAGGGGAAGATCAACCATAATTCAAGGAATAGGGTTATGGAATAAATTGGAGTCTGATATTAAAGTGGTCAGATCAATGGTTTCATTCAAAAGAATGATTAAGTTTAAACGGTTAAAAACATATATTTAAATGAGTTGAAATTTGGAAGTTTGTGTATGACACAGAGGGTAGTAATTATTATTTATGTTGTTCACTATTTTGGAAATTATGAGTTGGTTGTGTCATGTGTTTATTCTTAAATGCTAAAATTATGTTGATTATTTATTTTGTAATCCAAGTAGTTGTCTATATGAATTGTTTATTGGAGAAAAAGGGGCAGAAAAAATAAGATTTTTTCTTCTTCTGCCGCCTTTCATTTTATATATATTTTTTTTCTCTCTCTTTTTGTATTGTATTGTTTTCTTGTTTTAATTATAAAATGAATGAATAAATAAATCAAATCAAATCAAATCAAAATTCTATGATCTGGTGGATTATAACATATTGTTACTTATGTATAGAGCTAAAACAAATACACTACCGTCAAATAACCAAATGTATTTTGTGAAAAGATTAAGTTGTTGCAATCTCAAAGGGAAAAGATGTATTTGTAAAACCACAGTTTAGAACTAGTTTGAAGGGAAAAACTACCGTAATTCAGGGAGTAGGATTTTGGAATAACAATGACAAATGTTAAGGAAGCCAAATCAATCCCTGTCTTTAAAAAAAACTGGTTAAGGTTGAATTGTTAAACAAATATAAATGAATGTATTTAAATGAGTACAGGTAATATATATAATCGAAAATTGAATGAGGTATTTACTTGTCATTATTTATAGAAAATGTGTCTAAATTATTATTAGCTAAATAAGGAGCAGATTTAATAAGATATATTCTTCGTCTGCTACCTTTCAATTTATATTTTATATACATTTTTTTTTCTTTATATGTTTTTTCTTTCCAATTACATATATGTTAATTGTTGTATCTCATTTATAAAATAAAATTTAAAAAATTACACGGTCACATAAATGAATGTAAAATATGTTATTTTACTGAAGGACTAAAAGCAGCTGATCGATGCTTTATTTTGTAAACTGCTCACTTCCTGTTAGGACGTTCTGCTCGTTTGTTTTTAAAGTTTTCCATCTTTTTCTGCAGATTGTTTCAAAACGCTCAGAACTGATCTGAGTGAAGCAGCTCGATACTTTTCATCTCCTCCTCCTCCTCTCTGTCCTTCGTCCTTTAGTTTCATCCATCCCTTCTTTTCTCACCCTCTGCTGTCTCTTCACAGATGTGAAGTACTGGTTCTGGCCCGCTGCAGCAGGGTTCTATCCAGTGGAACGTTCTTGTTCTGCAGCGTGGCTGTTCTTAACCGCTCTCTTGTTGTTTCCTCTCAGGGCGGGGCATCCCAGCACGCCTTCGGTGGCGGGTCAGGATGGCGAGGAGAACCCGGCGGTGCTGGCAGAGAACTGCTTCAGGGAGCTGCTGGGCCGAGCGGCGTACGGCAACATGAACAACGCCGTCCGACCCGTGTTGGTGTGAGTACATGAAGTGATCCCGACCCACAGAAGAACTGCAGAACTTCATCAGTCCTCATGGTTCTGGAGGGGTTCTGGCCCACTCTCCTTTATAGCGTTGCGTCAGTTCACTGAGGTTCCTGGTCAGATTTCTGAGGGTCCACCACAGAGTTCCAGTCAGGTTCAGGTTCTGGACTCTGACTGGACCGTTGGTTCTGTTCGTTCTGACCCGTTCTGTTGTAGATTAGCTGCTGTGTTGGGATTGTGGTCCTGTTGGACCCAGTTTAGTCCGTGCTTCAGCTGGGAGGAGCTGTTTGCTGCAGTGCATTCTGGGTAAACACCTGTCCTCTGGTCTGGCTCTGTCCCACAAGGGTTGTGGTTCCGTCAGATGAAATTTTCCAAACTTAAATCGTGAAACCAAATGCCAAATACATCACACAATCACAGGAAGTAAATCACACACAGGAAGTAAATCACACACAGGAAGTAAATCACACACAGGAAGTAAATCACACACAGGAAGTAAATCACACACAGGAAGGAAATCACACACAGGAAGTAAATCACACACAGGAAGTAAATCACACGATCACAGGAAGTAAATCACACGATCACAGGAAGTAAATCACACGATCACAGGAAGTAAATCACACGATCACAGGAAGTAAATCACACGATCACAGGAAGTAAATCACACACAGGAAGTAAATCACACACAGGAAGTAAATCACACACAGGAAGTAAATCACACACAGGAAGTAAATCACACACAGGAAGTAAATCACACACAGGAAGTAAATCACACACAGGAAGTAAATCACACGATCACAGGAAGTAAATCACACGATCACAGGAAGTAAATCACACGATCACAGGAAGTAAATCACACGATCACAGGAAGTAAATCACACGATCACAGGAAGTAAATCACACACAGGAAGTAAATCACACACAGGAAGTAAATCACACACAGGAAGTAAATCACACACAGGAAGTAAATCACACACAGGA
>JBBPBX010071023.1:0-18430 GCA_038048925.1 Garcialebias charrua | reverse complement strand
GTCTCCCCACCATCACAGACATTTACACCTCCAGATGCAGAAAAAGAGCCACCTGCATCATGAAAGACCTCACTCACCCAGCACACTCACTCTTTGCACCACTCCCCTCGGGACGGAGGTTGAGGAGCATCAAATGTAGAACCACTAGACTGAGGAACAGCTTCTACCCTGAGGCTGTCAGACTCATGAATAAATAAATAATAAGAATAAACACTGCAAAATGTCACATCATGCTGATACTGATCTGTTTCTTGTTGCTGCGTTCATCTGTGACTATCTGCGTTCATCTGTGACCATCTGCTCATGTTCGTGCTGCTGTTTATAATGATGTTTTTCTACTACATTAGGGCTTAGTGTATTACTAGCTGATGTCTCTCTTAGTTAATCCTAGATGTTATTATTGTTTTTCTCTTGCATTTGTTGTTGGATGTAACTGGGACCCTGTGTACATAATCTCGTTTTCAACACATGTACTACATGCGGTGCAAATGACAATAAATTCTCTCTGACTCTGACTCTGACTCTCTGACTCTGACTCAGATTGGAGCGGTGGTCAAGACCAGTTTTTATCACCTCAGACAGCTGGCTAAGGTAAAGTCCATCCTTACACAGCAGCAGCTGGAAACAGTAATCCATGCCTTCATCACCTCTCGGCTGGATTACTGTAACGCTCTTTACCTTGGCGTCAGCCAGTCCTCCCTCAGACGTCTCCAGTTGGTCCAGAACGCTGCTGCTCGCCTTCTAACTGGAGTTCATAAGAGGGAGCACATCACCCCCACTCTGGCTTCACTCCACTGGCTGCCTGTTCATTTTAGAGTTCATTTTAAGATACTTTTATTTGTTTTTAAAAGTTTAAATGGTCTTGCTCCATCCTACCTCTCTGAGCTGCTTCACCCATACTCTCCTGCTCGGTGCCTCAGATCAGCTGATCAGCTGCTTCTGGAGGTGCCGAGGTCCAAACGGAGGCTCAGAGGAGACAGAGCTTTTTCTGTTGCTGCTCCAAAACTGTGGAACGATCTCCCTCTTCCCGTCAGACAAGCTCCTTCACTGTCCAGTTTTAAAACTCTTTTAAAAACACATTTTTACTCACTGGCTTTTAGCACAGACTGATTTTGTTCTGCACTGTTTTATTGTTTTTATTGATCTTAATGTTTTAACAACTGTTTTATTTTTATGTGTTTAAATGTTCTTGATTTTATGTACAGCACTTTGTTGCAGCTGTGGTTGTTTTAAAGGGCTCTATAAATAAAGTATTATTATTATTATCCTAACCAGATGCCCGAGCCACCTCAACTGGCTCCTCTCGATGTGGAGAAGCAGCGGCTCTACTCTGAGTCCCTCCCGGATGACTGAGCTTCTCACCCTATCTTTAAGGGAGAGTCTAGCCACCCTGCGGAGAAAACTCATTTCAGCCGCTTGTATCCGAGATCTTGTTCTTTCGGTCATAACCCAGAGCTCATGACCATAGATGAGGTGTGGAACGTAGATCGATCGGTAAATTGAGAGCTTTGCCTTGTGACTCAGCTCTCTCTTCACCACGACAGACCGGTACAGCGCCCGCTTCACTGCGGACATATATGCATTTACATGTATATATGCACTTACATATTCATGTATATATGCACTTACATATTCATGTATATCCACAATATTCCTACGCCCCATGATGCCTTGCGCGAATTATGGGAACGACTTCCGCCTGAAGTGAGAGCAGCAGTTAAAGCCCAGTCTACTGGCTGTATTTTTCACTTTTGTTTTTTTGTTTTGTTTATTTCTAATTAATTGCAATGGTTACTTCGTGTTGGGTTAGTGGGTGTTGCTGTCGGGTAGACGTTTGTTCAAAGCGCAGTTTTCACTTAGTCCCAAAAATAAGTAAACGTGAAGGATTTATCTCCATCGGAGGAGCTGACAGCTGCACCTCCTCTGCTCGGATCTGCTCTCGAAGACGTCGTGTTCAGATCACGTTTTCTCCGGTAAACAAAATATTCTACATAAATCATTTTGTGAAACAATTTCAGAACAATGTGAGAGTATAATTTTCTCTGTGTTGGAGCTGTTGTTTTTTTTCTTCATGATTTAGCATTGTCTACTAGCTGTGGTTAGCTTAGCATGTAGCGTTAGCATCTGTTAAAGTATTTACTAAACAAATCTGTGGATAAATAATATAACTACATGTGTGTGTAATACATTTGCAGTACATACATATGCTGTGTGTATGTGTATACTGTATGCACACTATATATACAGTATATACATACATACTGCACATACATACTGTACTGTAGTACTGTTTTGATTGTAGGTCCCTGTTACTCTCATGTGAATAAAGCAGTGGGATGCTGTTTGTACAGAAAATATTCCATAACACAAGCTCATCTTTTGGTTATTACTACATTTGTTCTATTGAAATATTTATATTTTCAGGAAGGCCTGCACACAAGTCACAGACTGGTCTCCCACGCTGAAGTTGACAGACACACTTACTCTGAGACGCAGGAGCAGAAGAACAAGTAATGACACAAGCACCTGGCACAATAATTCAAATATATAAAATTACTGAAATCAATATAAAATTGAACATTACAGTATATCTTTGTGAATGAGTAAAAAATGTAGGAGCAGCTGTATTTATTCTTTCTACTTTGAGTAGCAAACTTGGTCTTATTTTAGACTTTGTGATGCAAACATGACAGTTTTATTCTTTTTTTAAGGTACAGACGAGTGAAGGGCCAAGTTCCATCGTCTTGGATTCCGGAGGGGTTTGCTGCTTGCTCCAGTCGTCCAGTGGTCGTCCAGTGGTCGTCCAGTGGTCGTCCAGTGGTTGTCCAGTGGTCCCACATGATTAGGAATCTGTTCCAGTTTGTTTAAAATCAGAAACTGCCCATCATTTCTTGTTGAAGAGTGTATTTGACCTGGTATTTATTCTGGTATTTATTCTGCAGCCAATCATTTTCATTAAAAGACATCAAATCACCCACAGTTCTCATATTGTATTCAGTTTCAAATGTTTTTAGTTTATTCATTCATTCATTCAACCTTTATTTATACAGGCTTGCCTCGTTGAGCCACGGGGACTCATTTACAAGAGGGACCTGTCTCACTCACACCCAGGGTCAATTTAGAGTTAACAATCAGCCTAAAATTTATAATTATAGCTTTTATTCTTATCAATCTCCTCCTGGAGGAGGAACCACAGCAACATGCATGTTTTTAAGTTTTGTACTTGTCAATAAAAAACTAAACTGGTAAGTTGCCAAAAAAACAATCACATCTAGTGTTTTTATTTGCAGTAGAACTTCTCATTAGACATTAAACAACGTATCTTATTGAAATAAAGAAGGTGAAACACAGCAACACCAAATGCACTTCAAACGCAGATTTATTTATAGAAATTATATTTTCACTCATTTGTTGCTGTGGTACATAACTGCACACAAACTTCTGGACCAACTGGAGCGTCATCCATCCTGGACCAACTGGAGCGTCATCCATCTCCTGGACCAACTGGAGCTTCATCCATCCCTGGACCAACTGGAGTGTCATCCATCCCTGGACCAACTGGAGCGTCATCCATCTCCTGGACCAACTGGAGCTTCATCCATCCCTGGACCAACTGGAGTGTCATCCATCCCTGGACCAACTGGAGCTTCATCCATCCCTGGACCAACTGGAGCTTCATCCATCCATCCCTGGACCAACTGGAGCATCATCCATCCATCCCTGGAACTCACCTTATGCAGAAATATAACAGAAAGGAGGAAAAGAAAAGTACAGTATACAAACATTAGGGTTCATTTATGAACACACACAAACACACCTAGATTATATATAAAAGAAACCCACGCACACACACACACACACCTATATTATATATATATATATATAAATAAACACAACAGACACCTATATTATATATACAGTATAAATAAATATACACACAGCATACATATATAGGTGCGTGTGTTTATTTGCCAGTTATGCACGAAAATAGTATAATTTAATCACTGACTACATAAAATCATTAAACTAAAAGCTGTCTCTTAAATCATACCTGGTGTTCTCGTTCCTCTGGAGGATACAGAGTCTTTTTTCAGGTGGTTTCTCGTAGCCCAGCCACAAAGAAGGATGCGGGTTTTTCTTATCGGAGCATGTTCAACACACACTAGTTGCAGCCACAAATTCAGCTTCGTCTGATTATTCTTACAGCCACGAACAGCGCAACAGGTACCCGAGCTCCTCAAGACATCTTCGTGACAATATTAGCTCAAAATAACAGAAAACAGAACTTTAACAGAACTTCTACGATGCGCACAGATAAACAAGTAAACAACGAGGAGCCAATGCAGAAATTCTACTTCCGGGGTCAAAACGGAAGTAAGTCCCATAATCGCAAATACAGTGCCACCTTCAGGAATATTGTGGATAGGCACTTACATATACATGTAAATAGGCACTTACATATACATGTAATAGGCATATATTACATGTTCAACTGAAATTGTGTGTGTTTGTGTGTGTGACTGTTTTGTGGTTTCTAAGGACAGTGTTTTTTTTAGTTTTTTTTTTTTTTTTGAGTTTTCAAAGTTAGGAACATACATATATACAGACACACAAACAGAACCCAGATGCACAAGCCAAAGTATGAAGCATTACAATCAGCACATGGCGTACACATACACTGCACGTATACATGAACATATACATAAACACATTAAAGGGCGGCTAGTGGAGAGATCGTGGAAAAGTTTAGTCAGCTTAATCTGGTCGTCAAAAACTGTTCCAAGAAAGGATTCCAATAGCGCAAAAAGGTGTCTTTAGAGCCTATCCGAAGTCTCTCCATCTGTATCACTGACATCATGTCCGTAATCCACTGTTGGAATGAAGGAGGAACTGAAGACTTCCAATGTATTAAGATTAGTCTCTTAGTATGAGTCCCAGTTCCAGTGGTTGTCGCATTACAGCGGGTATGGTCCCCGGCACCCGGGGGCATCCGAAGATTATAAGTCCTGGTTCAGGTTGTAAAGTCCTGGTTCAGGTTGTAAGAGAACGCTGTATGCCTTAGAGTACCAATGAAATATTTTTGACCATAAACCGATTAAGGACGGACAGGACCAAAAGGCATGAGACAGTGTGCCCTCAGATATGTTACACCTGTCACATATTGGGGAAACCGAGGGGTATATCTTGTGTAATCTGACCTTTGAGTAATGTAATCGATATGTGATTTTGAACTGAATTAGCTGATGTCTGCTGTTTATTGAACAGGAACTGATTTTATAAAGGCATCTGTTCCACCATGATTCAGAGATTGTTATCCCTAGCTCATTTCCTCAGGCCTCCCTTGTTTTTGTGGTACGTGCCACATTGCAGTCACCAAACAGATGTACATTATTATTCTTGTAATAAGATGTCGTGAATCAGGAGGGCTCCTAAGAATCTCAAATATACCGTGCTCAAGCGGAAGAATATCGTAGTTTTTAATCTTTGACTTAATATAATGCCTGGCCTGCAAATATCGAAAAAAGTGTGAGTGGGGCAGATTATATTTTTCTTTCAGTAGACTGAATGATGCAAATTTGTTATCAATATACATGTCCTTGATTAACACCAGCCCTTTTTTCTTCCAATCATGATAAATTTTATCCTGCCAGGGGGGCAGGAAGCTATGGTTAAAGCATAATGGCGTCTGTACAGATGTCTTTGGTAATGCAAAGAAACTCCTGATCTGATTTAGAATTCTTATTTCATGTTTTAACACAAAGCTCAGGTTTCGGTAGGCTTCCGGCTTTTCAAGATAAGCAAACAGTAGAGCTGGCGAGGAAGAGTTATTCGCCAGTTTAGACTCCATCCTGACCCACAACGGAGCAGTAATTGCCGGGTTACCAGGGAGCTCATGCTGCCAGAACGTTAATGCTCTGATGTTGGCAGCCCAATAATAATGTTTAAATGCAGGTAGTCCCAATCCTCCCTTCCCCCTCAGCCCTTGCAAATGCACTCTAGAGATCCTGGCATTTTTCCCATTCCATATATAAGATTGAATGATCGAGTCTAGTTCTTTAAAAAAGGCTGCTGTAAGGTAGATAGGAAGGTTTTGACATAAATATAAAAACATAGGTAGGGAAATCATTTTAACTGAATTGATGCGTCCGATCATTGACAGAGGCAGAGTTTTCCAGAATTCAATATTTAGTTTTAATCCTGATATAAACTTTGTAAAATTTAGTTTAAATATATGTTTTGGGTCTTTGGGCACGGTAATGCCTAGATAGGTAAGATGGTTTTCAACCACTTTGAATGGAACATTTTGTAAAAATCCTAATGGGTACGTGTTGGAAAGAGGCATTAACTCGCTCTTTGACCAATTGATTGTGTATCCAGAAATTTTACTAAAAGATGTAATCAGGTCGAGGAGGAAGGGGACCGATTTCACTGTATCATATAAATATAATATCACATCGTCGGCATACAAACTGATGGTCGTTTCAACGCCAGCGACATGAAGGCCTTCAATATGCGGGTGTGCCCTTATTGCCACAGCAAGTGGCTCCAAAGCAATAGCTTGCATTGGTCAGGATGAGCAGCACCTCAGACTGAGGAAGTCTTTATTTATAAGACTGAGCTGAATACAGCATCTCAGACTGAGGAAGTCTTTCGTCCGAAAGACTTCCAAAGACAGAGGGTGCTATTAGGTTGATTAGGCTGATGGTCCTCCTTGATCATGTGAGCAGCTGGTTTTGGTTGTCATCAGCAAACTGGATGATCCATGTGAGAGGGTGCTATTTATGAGACTGAGCTGAATGTAGCACCTCAGACTGAGGAAGTCTTTATTTATAAGACTGAGTTGAATACATTATCTCAGACTCGGACGAAATACTAAAAGTTTCCACAGTTTTTTTTTATTTTTTATTTGGCTTTGCTATGTTTTTTTCTTCTTCCGGCACTCGGCAAGGCAAGTCGCATATCTTTCTGCTCTTCCCTCCCCTAAGTTTTTCCTACTCCCTGCTTGCTTTTCGTCTCGTCTGCGACCCTTCAGCGCTCACTCGAACCAATATGGAATTAATAAATTGGGCTGTTTCTTCAATGGATAAGATTTTTTCCACGAAGCGGACCGTGCCAGGAGAAGCTGTCTGTCCCTCCGACACACACGCGGCTGGATACGTGCTGGACTCGTGGGGTCAGTGGCAGCCCATGTGTCTGACCGTCTTAAGTGTCGAGGACGTGGAGGATTTGTGGATTATTGGAATATTGGTAGCAACTGCTCTGTTTTTTGGCGTAAGCGGAGTTGTCTGTTACTGGAAGCTGAGGGAGGCTTCGGCAGCTATCAGCGCGCTGTCGACACTACCTGATCAGCAAAATTCTCTGAACCGGGCCGTGAGCTCCTCATCCCAGCTGTTGTATGAGCTCAATCGCTCGCTTGCAGGGCGCTTTGGGACTTGTTTACAGCCACCCCGGATCAATCAAGGGACAGATGGGGGTTCATAGAGCGGGACCACATATTATTTGGATTTTTTTGGCCATGAAACAGCACCACAGACTTGATGGCGGCAGTGGAAAAGAACACTGTGGTCTATTGGATAATAAACAAGACTATTATCTGGCTTCTGCACATGTCCTTGAAAAAGAAGGCTGTCAGAAGCCATTCTCCTGGGAGTGTGGAGCTGAAGAGACCTGCTGCCCTCCCCCCCTCACCCCCCCCAGAGATTTCTGTGCAGCCTCAGATAACGCCCAGCTGCACATCTGCTGAACTTGTGTTTGTCTGAAGTTACTCACAGACTCTATCTCCTTGCCTGCCGTCTCTCAATTTGTTATTGTAACTAAATGTGCTTTTTGATATGGTTTTTACTGGATCACGCGGTGTCTTGAAGACAAAACGTGATTCATCTTTTTTTAATATCAACGCTGTAAAACCCCGTGTCTTTGCCTGTTTTCCTGCCTTTGACCTTCATCTGGGGACAGATGAGAGCGGCCGCGCTATAAGCATATCATGTGTTGATAAACATGTCATGTGTTTTGTTGAGCAGCAGCTTTTTGCACTCATTCTCTCTCCTGGATGACTGTAACTACATATTTACGCTGTATCGGTGAAAATTGATGCAATGTTAATAAACCTATCTTGTATCTTGTATCTTGTATCTTGTATCTTGTATCTTTTTTTTTTTTTTCAATGTCCAGAGGACCAGACTTAGCTTTTTTGATTGTTCTACTTGAATTATTGATTATTCATCAGGGTATTTTATCATGTCATGAAGGTCTTCATGTTTGAGTATCATCATAATGGGAAAAATTTGTGGTATGTAAATTTAAAAAAAATAACTAAAAGCAATTATAAAAATTGAGTTTTAATCCTTGAAATATTTAATGCCTTCTATTAGTTTAAAAAAAAGTTGAAATCATACCAGAATTGGACACTGTTTTATATCCTGTCATCCTTGGCCAATTAGATTTTTCTTGTTGTTTCAGTGTTGATGCAGTGACACAGGATGAGTCTTTGGGAAGACTGGTTAATGACGACCAATTGAGCCCTAACAGCAAAATGAAGACAATTGTCAAAGGAAAACCTCATCTCTGTCTCTTTGCAATTAAGGACATAAATCCAGGGGAAGAGCTTACCTACAACTATGGAAACGCTGAGTGGCCATGGAGAGTGAAAGTAAATAACTAGAATTCCTGAAAGTTATTTGACAGCCAATAACATTTTGCCAATCTACACAGTCTGTTTGCGGTCTACTCCTAAGGTGTCTGCTCAACACAGTCCCAGCAATAGTTGTTCCTGTCAGGGGACTGCATTCTGAGGACTGTGTATAGATAAGCCGAAGCGTAATATTGTTTTCTATCACTAGGTATTTTAGTGGATATGGGTTTTTGGGAGAGTAGACACAGTCCCCGCAATGCTTGTTCCTGTCAAGGGACTGCATTCTGAGGACTGTGTGTAGATGACTGTAGAGTAATATTGTTGGCAATCAGTAAGACCTTGCTTAAACTAGTATTGCCAAACAACTTGTCTAGCTTTACCATAGCTCTTTACACAGTGTTACTGTATAGTGTTCTAACTTGAAGTTAATATTAAATGAATCTTAATGACTCATTTGGTGTCTTCTCCACAGGTTTCTGCTCACCCTGACCAAACTGTAGGAGAAGAACTGATGGGATCACTACCCTCATCTCTTGAACCACAGGTGAACAGCTTTCTGACTTGGAAATCTTTCTAATTTGTCTGACAGGTATTTTAGTGGACATGGGTTTTTGGGACAGTAGACACAGTCCCCGCAATGCTTGTTCCTGTCAGGGGACTGCATTCTGAGGACTGTGTGTAGATGACTGTAGAGTAATATTGTTGGCAATCAGTAAGACCTTGCTTAAACTAGTATTGCCAAACAACTTGTCTAGCTTTACCATAGCTCTTTACACAGTGTTACTGTATAGTGTTCTAACTTGAAGTTAATATTAAATGAATCTTAATGACTCATTTGGTGTCTTCTCCACAGGTTTCTGCTCATCCTGACCAAACTGTAAGAGAAGAACCGATGGGATCACTATCCTCATCTCTTGAACCACAGGTGAACAGCTTTCTGACTTGGAAATCTTTCTAATTTGTCTGACAGGTATTTTAGTGGACATGGGTTTTTGGGAGAGTAGACACAGTCCCCGCAATGCTTGTTCCTGTCAGGGGACTGCATTCTGAGGACTGTGTGTAGATGACTGTAGAGTAATATTGTTGGCAATCAGTAAGAACTTTTTAAAATAGTATTGCCAAACTTGTCTAGCTTTACCATAGCTTTTTACACAGTGTTACTGTATAGTGTTCTAACTTGAAGTTAATATTAAATAATTCTTAATAACTCATTTGGTGTCTTCTCCACAGGTTTCTGCTCATCTTGACCAAACTGTAGGAGAAGAACTGATGGGATCACTACCCTCATCTCTTGAACCACAGGTGAACAGCTTTCTGACTTTGAAATCTTTCTAATTTGTCTGACAGGTATTTTAGTGGACATGGGTTTTTGGGAGAGTAGACACAGTCCCCGCAATGCTTGTTCCTGTCAGGGGACTGCATTCTGAGGACTGTGTGTAGATGACTGTAGAGTAATATTGTTGGCAATCAGCAGGATCTTGCTTAAAATAGTATTGCCAAACAGCTTGTTTAGCTTTACCGTAGCTCTTTACACAGTGTTACTGTATAGTGTTCTAACTTGGTGTTAATATTAAATGAATCTTAATGACTCATTTGGTGTCTTCTACACAGGTTTCTGCTCACCCTGACCATTTGGTGTCTTCTCCACAGGTTTCTGCTCCTCCTGACCAAACTGTAGGAGAAGAACCGATGGGATCACTATCCTCATCTCTTGAACCACAGGTGAACAGCTTTCTGACTTGAAAATCTATCTAATTTGTCTGACAGGTATTTTAGTGGACATGGGTTTTTGGGAGAGTAGACACAGTCCCCGCAATGCTTGTTCCTGTCAGGGGACTGCATTCTGAGGACTGTGTGTAGATGACTGTAGAGTAATATTGTTGGCAATCAGTAGGACCTTGCTTAAAATAGTATTGCCAAACAACTTGTCTAGCTTTACCGTAGCTCTTATTGTTACTGTATAGTGTTCTAACTTGAAGTTAATATTAAATTAATCTTAATGACTCATTTGGTGTCTTCTCTACAGGTTTCTGCTCACCCTGACCAAACTGTAGGAGAAGAACCGATGGGATCAAGATTTATGTTGTGCGAAGAGACTCAACAAAACTTGAACTCAATCATTTTCAAAGTAATTCAGAGGATTGATTTTCAGGTTGTTGAAAAAGGCAAAAATTGTTCTAGTAATATGTTTGCTTAAAGGTATCATAATTAGTTTTTTCTTTCTTTTTTTAAGTTGAGCTTCACCTTTAGTTGAAATGAGGCACAATGCTTTGTAGAGCTCTTTGGTGATCACCTTAATTTAAAGGACTTCAGGATTAAAATTTGAGTAGAATAGTGTTCTTAAAACCTGCTTCAAAGAAAGATTATTTGCTTCTGAATCTATTTAAGTAGGATCTTTTGTTTAGTTTGAGTCATGTATATTGTGTATCTTCTAGATACTCCCTGTGATGGACTGGAGACTTGTCCAGGTGTCCCTGTGATGGACTGGAGATTTGTGCAGGTGTCCTTGTGATGGACTGTTGACTTGGACTTGTCCAGGTGTCCCTGTGATGGACTAGAGATTTGTGCAGGTGTCCCTGTGATGGACTGGTGACTTGTCCACGTGTCCCTGTGATGGACTGGAGACTTGTAAATGTGTCCCTGTGATGGACTGTAGACTTGTCCATGTGTCCATGTGATGGACTGGAGACTTGTCCATGTGTCCCTGTGATGGACTGGAGACTTGTCCATGTGTCCTTGTGATGGACTGGAGACTTGTCCACGTCTCCCTGTGATGGACTGGAGACTTGTACACGTCTACCTGTGATGGACTGGAGACTTGTGCAAGTGTCCCTGTGATGGACTTGTGATGTCCACGTGTCCCTGTGATGGACTTGTGATGTCCACGTGTCCCTGTGATGGACTGGAGACTTGTCCAAGTGTCCCTGTGATGGACTGGAGACTTGTCCAAGTGTCCCTGTGATGGACTGGAGACTTGTCCAGGTGTCCCTGTCATGGACTAGAGACTTGTCCACATGTCCCTGTGATGGATTGGTGACTTGTCCTGGTGTCCCTGTCATGGACTGGAGACTTGTCCACATGTCCCTGTGATAAACTGGAGACTTGTCCAGGTGTTCTTGTCATGGACTAGAGACTTGTCCAAGTGTCCCTGTGATGGACTGGAGACTTGTCCACGTGTCCCTGTGATGGACTGGAGACTTGTCCACGTGTCCCTTTGATAGCCTTTAGACTTGTGCAGGTGTCCCTGTGATGGACTAGTGACTTGTCCACGAGTCCCTGTGATAGACTGGAGACTTGTCCCTTTGATGGACTGGAGACTTGTCCACGTGTCCCTGTGATGGACTGGAGACTTGTGCAGGTGTCCCTGTGATGGACTGGTGACTTGTCCATGTGTCCCTGTGATGGACTGGAGACTTGTCCACGTGTCCCTGTAATGGACTGGAGACTTGTCCAGGTGTCACTGTGATGGACTGGTGACTTGTCCAGGTGTCACTGTGATGGACTGGTGACTTGTCCAGGTGTCACTGTGATGGACTGGTGACTTGTCCAGGTGTCACTGTGATGGACTGGTGACTTGTCCAGGTGTCACTGTGATGGACTGGTGACTTGTCCAGGTGTCACTGTGATGGACTGGAGACTTGTCCAGGTGTCACTGTGATGGACTGGTGACTTGTCCAGGTGTCACTGTGATAGGCTGGAGACTTGTCCAGGTGTCACTGTGATGGACTGGTGACTTGTCCAGATGTCACTGTGATGGACTGGTGACTTGTCCAGGTGTCACTGTGATGGACTGGAGACTTGTCCAGGTGTCAATGTGATGGACTGGTGACTTTTCCATGTGTCCCTGTGATGGACTGGAGACTGCATGCTGTAATGCTGTATTCAACTCAGTCTTATAAATAGCACCCGCTCACAGTGGTTCAACCAGTTCGCAGGTCCTCCTTGATCATGTGAGCAACTGGTTTTGGCTATCAGCAAACTGGTTGGTCCACTGTGAGAGGGTGCTATTTATGAGACTGAGCTGAATGCAGCACCTCACACTGAGGAATGGTCAGAGATGGTGTCTCATAGTGCCTTGAGCACTATAAATCATGCCAAGTCCAAGTCCAATAAGCCATTAACATTATCATTCACTGAAGATGTTAAGCTTCTGCATCAGCATCTGAATAAATCAGGAGAAAATGCATTTAGCACCTTGAAAGATGATGCCAGCCCTCAGACTTATGTAGAACTTGCAAAAGTTACACTTGCACAGGTCATTGTGTTCAATTGTAGACGAGCAGGAGAGGTTTCAAAGATGCACCTACGAAGTTTTGTGGAGCGTGACACCACCAAGCTCCATGAAGATGATGCCATGGGTTTGTTAACGGTTGAACAGAAGCTCTGCAGCCATTTCACTCGGGTTGAAATCATTGGGAAAAGAGGCTGAAAGGTTTCAGATGTCCCTGTGATGGATTGGAGACTTATGCAGGTGTCCCTGTGATGGACTGGTGACATGTCCAGATGTCCCTGTGATGGACTGGAGACTTGTCCACGTGTCCCTGTGATGGACTGGTGACTTGTGTAGGTGTCCCTGTGATGGACTGGTGACTTGTCCACATGTCCCTGTGATGGACTGGAGACTTGTCCACGTGTCCCTGTGATGGACTGGTGACTTGTCCACGTGTCCCTGTGATGGACTGGAGACTTGTCCAGGTGTCCCTGTGATGGACTGGAGACTTGTCCACGTATCCCTGTGATGGACTGGAGACTTGTGCAGGTGTCCCTGTGATGGACTGGTGACTTGTCCACGTGTCCCTGTGATGGACTGGAGACTTGTCCACGTGTCCCTGTGATGAACTGGTGACTTGTAAATGTGTCCCTGTGATGGACTGGAGACTTCTAAATGTGTCCCTATGATGGACTGGAGACTTGTAAATGTGTCCCTGTGATGGACTGGTGACTTGTCCAGATGTCCCTGTGATGGACTGGAGACTTGTCCACGTGTGCCTGTGATGGACTGGTGACTTGTGTAGGTGTTCCTATGATGGACTGGAGACTTGTAAATGTGTCCCTGTGATAGATTGGAGACTTGTGCATGTGTCCTTGTGATGGACTGGAGACTTGTCCAGGTGTCCCTGTGATGGACTGGAGACTTGTCCAGGTGTCCCTGTGATGGACTGGAGATATGTCCAGGTGTCCCTGTGATGGACTGGAGACTTGTCCATGTGTCCATGTGATGGACTGGTGACTTGTAAATGTGTCCCTGTGATAGACTGGAGACCTGTAAATGTGTCCCTGTGATAGACTGGAGACCTGTAAATGTGTCCCTGTGATAGACTGGAGACTTGTAAATGTGTCCCTGTGATAGACTGGAGACTTGTAAATGTGTCCCTGTGATGGACTGGAGACTTGTAAATGTGTCCCTATGATGGACTGGAGACTTGTAAATGTGTCCCTGTGATGGACTGGTGACTTGTCCACGTGTCCCTGTGATGGACTGGAGACTTGTCCAGGTGTCCCTGTGATAGACTGGAGACTTGTCCACGTGTCCCTGTGATAGACTGGAGACTTGTGCAGGTGTCCCTGTGATGGACTGGTGACTTGTCCACGTGTCCTTGTGATGGACTGGAGACTTGTGCAGGTGTCCATGTGATGGACTGGAAACTTGTCCACGTGTCCCTGTGATGGACTGGAGACTTGTCCACGTGTCCCTGTGATGTACTGGTGGCTTGTCCAGCTGTCCCTGTGATGGACTGGAGACCTGTCCAGGTGTCCCTGTGATGGACTGGTGACTTGTCCACGTGTCCCTGTGATGGACTGGAGACTTGTCCTTGTGATTGCTGGATATGAGCACCGGCGACCTCCGTGACCCAAAATGGAAGAAACGGGTAAAGATAATGGATGGATGTAGCAAATGGGCAATGTTTAGGCTGATGGTCCTCTTTGATCACGTGAGCAACTGGTTTTGGCTGTCATCAGAAAGTCTTTATTTATAAGACTGAGCTGAATACAGCATCTCAGACTAAGGAAGTCTTTCATCCGAAAGACTTCCTCAGTTTGAGATGCATTCAGCTGTAGAAGGAGGTGAGGCAAGGGCGGAGTGGCCATCGGGAGATTCGGGAGTTTTCCCGATGGGCCGCGTCATGAATGGGCCGATAGACGCACGGGGAAAATGATGACGGTTGAATGAATCTGCTCAAAATCGACTTGTCCCTGACTTTAGGCTGCAGGCTGCAGCCTCTTAAAGGGAGGGAGCGCTGATCACTTTAAGAGACTGCAGCCTGCAGCCTCTTAAAGCGCTGATCCCTTTAAGAGACTGCGCCGCACTGGGCTGGCAGCTTGGGAGCTACCATTTGATAAAAAACACCCCTGAAAATTCACTGTTGGTTGAGTCCAACCCAGCAGCGAAGCACGTATTTTCCAAAACATCAGGTGATGGAGCAGCGCGGAGTCCAAACTGCTAATTAGCAATAAAAATGGATAGGAAGGGGCCGTGGAGCTGAAAAAGTCAGGTTGAAGAAAAGAAAGGCGTTACAGGAGGAAGCTGCCAAATGTGCAAAGCTTACAGACATTTTTTCAAAGAGACAGAAGAAGCAACAGGTAATATAAATTAAAAACTAGCTTATTAAATTAAGCTAATGTCACAACGTTGTACTATGTCACTAAACATGCATGAAAGTCAAGTGGGACCTAAACTGACAGCCTGAGCCTAATTAGAAATAAAAGCAGAAATATATAAATTGACCAATAAATAAATAAACGTCAAAGGACAATTTAAATTAAAAGATAACTTTATCTCATACCCTGATGCATGCTCAATAATCCAGGTAGAAAAATCTAAAAAAGCTAAGTCTGGTCCTCTGGACATTTTTTGCTTTGTTTTGTTTTGTTTCTTGAATGTCCAGAGGACCAGACTTAGCTTTTTTAGAACTTTATCTCATGTTTTAAAAATTAATTGACCATCATGTTTTTTTTCCAGCTTAGTTCCAACAAATTATATATTTTAATTCATAATTTTACATTTTACTGTGCTTAAAATACCGGTAGGCCTATATATTTTTTTGTTTTTACTTTTACTCTTAGATGACTTGTGTTATGTAATTAAATGTAATTATTTTTTTAATTTTCCACACAAGTCCTTATTTACGTAATGAGGCAGAAATGCATGAGGTGAAGTGAAAACAGGAGACAGAAAAATGTTAAAGCAACACATTTAATAGACAAATAAAAATAAACTCATGCATATGCATACATATTGCAACCAATGCCAAACTTGTCTCTGATTTTGCTTGTCTTGACCCTAAAAACTTTTCAGAGATAAGGCTTAAAGGACTCAAGAGCTCAGCACTTCAAGAAATCAGCAAAAATCTGCTTAGATTTGATGAGAGAGCCACAGTGAGTACTTTACACACACAGAGCTGTCCAGTCTTGGGATAGGTGAAGAGAGAGCTGAGTCGAAAGGCAAAGCTCTCAATTTACCGATCGATCTACGTTCCCACCCTCATCTATGGTCATGAGCTTTGGGTTGTGACCGAAAGAACGAGATCTCGGATACAAGCGGCTGAAATGAGTTTTCTCCGCAGGGTGTCTGGACTCTCCCTTAGAGATAGGGTGAGAAGCTCAGTCATCCGGGAGGGACTCGGAGTAGAGCCGCTGCTTCTCCACATCGAGAGGAGCCAGTTGAGGTGGCTCGGGCATCTGGTTAGGATGCCTCCTGGACGCCTCCCTGGTGAGGTGTTCCGGGCATGTCCCACCGGGAGGAGACCCAGAGGAAGACCCAGGACACGCTGGAGGGACTATGTTTCTCGGCTGGCCTGGGAACGCCTTGGGATTCCCCCAGAGGAGCTGCTCCATGTGGCTGGGGAGAGGGAAGTCTGGGCCTCCCTACTTAGGCTGCTACCCCCGCGACCCGACCCCGGATAAGCGGACGAAAATGGATGGATGGATGGATGGAGATTTGTAGAGTGAGTGAGGTGAAGTTTTTGGGTGTTATCATTGATGACAAACTGACATGGAAACAACACATAAATTCTGTAAGAATAAAAATAGCTAAATCGATAGCAGTACTGTACAAAGTCAGAGACCTATTGAATGATAAAGCTCTGTATTTGTTGTATAACACAATCATTGTTCCACACTTAATCTATTGTATTGATGTTTGGGGGAATGCGTGTAAAACAATCACAAAACCTATTTTTGTATTACAGAAAAGAGCTGTAAGAATTATCACTAGAAAGCATTACCGTCATCCATCAAGTACATTATTTTATCAACTAAAGTTATTGAAGTTCCATGATTTGGTAGACTATAATATTTTATCAGTTATGTATAGAGCTCAAAATAATGCATTACCTTTAAATATCCAAATGCACTTTGTTAAAAGACAAAGTTGTTATAATCTTAAGGGGACAGAGTTGTTTGTAAAACCACAATTCAGAACCAGTTTGAAGGGACGTTCTACCTCAATCCAGGGAATTAGATTATGGAATGGCTTGGAGAATGTAGTTAAAAATGCCAAGTCAATGTTTACATTTAAAAAAATGATCAAAACAAATGTGTTAAAAAATATATATGAAATAGCGTAATGTGTATTGTATTAGTTAGAAAATTAGAAAGAGTTAGTCATTTTGTACTGTTGGTTGAAGATTATTATTGTTTAATCTGATTGTTGGAAAAAGTTGGTTGAAGATTATTATTGTTTACATGGTTGATTATTGTTGTTTAATCTGATTGTTGGAAGTAAGGGGCAGATATAATAAGATTTATTCTTCTTTCTGCTACCTTTCATTTTTTTACATTTTGTACACAATCATTTATGAGATTGTCTTGTATTGTTTCTTTTGTAAAAAAAATGAACAAATTTAATAAACATAAACATAAAGGCATGTTGCCTGACAATATTCAAACACATTTTGTTAAAAGAGAGAGTGTATATTTTCTTAAAGGAATTGAGATGTTTGTGAAGCCTTATTTTAGTAGTAGTTTGAAGGAACGATCCACAATAATTCAGGGAATAGGATTGTGGAATGGTTTGGAAGATACTGTTAAGAATGCCTGTGTACATTTAAGAGACTGATAAAGACAAGTTTCTTGGAAGAATATGGGAATCGTTAATACATATATCTACTGTACTTAAGTTGTTGTCTGATTTGATTAAGATGTTTGAGTTTTTATGTTTTTAATTTAGCTAGATTGTTATTTTCTTTTTGAAATAAAATTTTATATATATAATTTGATTTACATTATAATTGAGTAAAAAGGGGCAGTTTTCATAAGACTAGTTCTTCTTCTGCCACCTTTCATTTAATTTAATTTAATTTTTGTTATTGTATTGTATGTATAGTTGTCATGTTTTTAAATGAAATGAATAAATTTTCAAAAAAATAAAAATAAATAACAAAATAACCTGCAAAAGATATAAAAAACAGAAAGACTGAATAGTCTTGCACAGCTTCAATTCTTGTTTTTTGGTTATTTTTAGCTGTTTTAGCAGTTGAAAAACGTGATGCATGATGGGACAAGACGACATTCCTCTGGTGCAAGGCATATTTAAATGAATTTGCATATTTATATGGAGGCGTGTCAAAGGCGGAGTCGGCCACTCTCTCATGTGCGCTCAATTCCACGTTGATTGTGATGTACAAAAGCAATGTGCGTGGATTCCGGCGTACGCACAGTTTGATACATCTGGATTTTTTTGTGCGTACGCCGTTTTCTGGATTTGACCGTACGTCACTTTTCAGTAAGAAGTCCACGCAAGTCTTTGTACATGAGGCCCCTGGACCCATAACTTCTGGACGGGTGGACAGAACCAGA
>JBBPBX010071022.1:0-13044 GCA_038048925.1 Garcialebias charrua | reverse complement strand
TATTATTTATTAATAATATAGAAGTAGTTACTAAAAAGAAGTAGTAACTACTTCTTTTTATTTTCTCCAATAAAAGACAAACATAAAATAACTTGACCCAGCTGAGATTCGAACTCGTAGCCT
Source organism: Garcialebias charrua (assembly GCA_038048925.1). NCBI lineage: Eukaryota > Metazoa > Chordata > Actinopteri > Cyprinodontiformes > Rivulidae > Garcialebias > Garcialebias charrua. Next base: position 12,921 of record JBBPBX010071022.1, on the reverse strand, counting down.
ACGGGTCAAGATAAAACGTGTGCTTAAAGCCAAGTGCTTATCCCTTTACGCCACAGCGGCTTATTAGTTTTTTTGGAGTCAACCTTTCTTATGAAGGATTTGCCGCCTGTAAAATTCTGGCGCGCGCAGGATTTAGAGATTATCAGTTATATTTTAAAACCCTGGCTACGCGCAAGAGTTAGAGAATATTAGTTATATTTTATAGAACTTTATAGAAAGGCGGAAATGCTCTGTAGGCTATGGGTGCGCGCTTCGTGTTATTTACGTCCTAACATAAGCTGAATTGTAATAATAATAATAATAATAATTTGTCACATTTGTCATCTGTGTATGTTTCCCATACTTGACAGACGAAATTGGTCTTCTGCCTTTAACCCAACCACCACCAGGTGGTGCAGCGAGCAGCCGTTGTCAGCGCTCGGGGAGCTGGAAAATTAGATGTGCACTCATAGACACCCCAACGTGTGTAGTGGCCGGGGCGCGAACCCGCGTCTGAGTGATGAGTCTGCCAAATTTGGTTAGATTTAGGATATGAAAAAGCCTCCAAAAGGCCATTTCATTTTAGCTCCATTCATTTTCAATGGGAACCAAGTCAGTCATTAACAAAAATTTAACTCAGAAACACTAATTCAGCTAACAATTATTTTAGGGGTTTCTGTAGTTAAATATTAATTAAATCAGCTTGCGCGCTGAGGTTGTTTGAATGAATCCCGCCCCTGCTGCAAAAAACAAATCAAATGTGAGCAGTACATGACGTCAAACTGGGTCCGTGGGGCCGGCCCGATCAGAACCACGGTGGAGATGGTTCCAAAACAATGGCGGATCCCGGGCGGAAAAGGAAAATGCGAACACGCCGAATCCGGGTTAGAAGCAGGGTGGAGCCGGGGAGGGCTGGCCAATGCGAAAACGGCTACAGACAGACAGAAACTGGAAGTTGGTTCCACAAGAGAGGAGCCTGATAACTGAAATATCTTCCTCCCATTCTGATTTTGGAAACGCTAGGAACCCCCAAGTAAGCCTGCAGTTTGAGAGTGAAGGGCTCTGTTAGGAAAATATGGAACAATAAGAACTCAAATATAAGCTGGAGCTAGGTTGTTGAGAGCTTTGTAGGTTAGAAGTAAGATTTTGAATTCAATTCTGGACTTGACAGGGAGCCAATGGATGAAGCTAAAACTGGAGAGATGTGATCCCTCTTATTAACTCCAGTTAAGACTGGCAGCAGCATTTTGGATTAACTGAAGACTTTTAAAATAAGTTTTTGGATACCCAGATAATAAACCATTGCAATAGTCCAGTCTAGACCTGAAAAATTCATGAACCAGTTTTTCTGCATCGTTTTTACATAAGATGTTTCTAATTTTAGTGATATTATGCAGGTGGAAGAAGGTGGTTCTAGAAACATTTTTAATGTGGGGTTTAAAAGACATGTCCTGATCAAAAATAACACCAGTATTTTTAACATTAGAGCTGGAGGCCAGATTAATGTCATCCAAGGAGGGCGAAAGACTGAAAAATTAATTCCTAAGATGCTCAGGTCCAAAAACTACAACCTCAGTCTTGTCTATATTCAAAAGCAGGAAATGTAGGGTCATCCAGGTTTTTATGCCTTTAAGACATGCTTGTAGTCTATGGCACGTCCCGACCAAACAGCTTTTCAACGGCAAAAAGGCTCGTCACGCACGCAAGTGGACGCACTGGACCCAGTGGTGTCCTGACCTGAACGTGAAATTGCGGCTGCGTTGCGGCGGCGGCGGGGGGGGAGGAGCTTACCGGTCAACCAGTTGAACGGCGTTTGAACGGCGAAAACGTTCAGCAATGATCAACGCGTGCTTGGAGGCTGAAGCGGGTTCACGTGCACAGAAAACGCTTTTCCAGCACGCTCAACACGCACGTGACGTGACGCCTGATGCCAAGACGTGGCTGGAGGTGCGTCCCCATTGACTTTGCATGTAAACTGGACGCTCCTGCAGTTGAAAACGCGTTTGGTCAGGACGTGGCATAAGTAGCTGATTGGATTCATTGGGAAAAACATAATTGTGTATCATCAGCATAACGAAAATCAAAGTCAAAGTCAACTTTATTGTCAGAACTGCAATATGTACAGGACATACACAGGATTGAAATTGCGTTTCTCTCAGTCCCTCGGTGCAACAGTAACCATTTAAACACTAAAACACTGAAACATTTAATAAACATAAGCATAAAATAGTAAAAGTGTAACACTGTCCTGAGTTTTTGCATAGTAGTATAAAAGTATGAAAATTTACACCAACACTAAAACACTAAACATTTAATGAACATAAGCATAAAATGAAATAATAAAAGTGTAATACTGTCCTGAGTTTTTGCATAGTAGTATAAAAAGTATAAAAAGTATATCTATAAAATAAACTGAAGGTTCTAGCATTGACATTTGCAAAGAGTGGCAAAGCAGCATATGAGTTAATGTACACAGTATGTATGAGGTAGTTGATGTTGGTATAGGCAAAGTGGCATATGCAGTAAGGCACATTGGGCAAAATGTATCCCATGCTGTTTATAACTTTACCTAATAGAAGCATATATAAGGTAAATAGTATTAGTCCAATCACTGAACCCTGATGAACTCCATGACTAACTTTGTTAAATGAAGACTACAGTATTCATTTAAAAAAGCTAAGTCTGGTCCTCTGGACATTCAAAAAACAAAACAAAACAAAGCAAAAAAAAAACTGTAGAAACGTTTCGTCTTTCGTCCGAAAGACTTCCTCAGTCTGAGAAGCTGTGTTCAGCTCAGTCTTATAAATAGCACCCTCCCACAGTGGATCAACCAGTTGGCTGATGACAGCCGAAACCAGCTGCTCACATGATCAAGGAGGACCATCAGCCTGACGATGGATCGTTAACACCCTGATGGTTGTTTGCTATTCACAGAGGGCTGAGTGATACTAGCAATAACAGCATTGTAAGTGGGGGACAGTTGAACCCGGAGGCCTCCACCTCTGTTTAATGATGGACGGTTTCTTTTCACAAAGATGGCCTCCTTTACTCCTCTCTCAAACCATTGTTCCTCTCTATCAAGGATGTGAACATCTTCATCCCTGAAAGAGTGACCGCTGGCCTGGAGATGAGTGTAGACCGCAGAGTCCTGACCTGATGATGTTGATCTTCTGTGCTGGGCCATCCTTTTGGCCAGTGGCTGTTTAGTTTCCCCGATGTAAGACTGATCACAGCCCTCCTGACACTGAACAGCATACACAACATTACTCTGTTTNACAAGAAATTCTTTGAGCAAAATCTTTTTTAACCAATCCTTCATACCCTAGCAATGAATCACTTATTAGGGAACATAGCTTTAATGTGAACATTTTTCAAACTCGCTCTGTGTTCTTCTCGCAGTAAAATTAAATTAGCCTAAATTAACTGTGTGTTTTGCTCAATTTAGCATTATTGTCATTTGCTCATTTAGCTTTATTGCCAAGTGAAACTAACATAGCAGGTCAGAGAGCTACCTCCCCCAAAACAAATGGATACACAGAAGAGATTTACCCTTTGACTCAGAACAGCAGCTCAAAGACACCAAGACTGCTTTCATATTTTTTCTGACGCTGTTTATTTCCACGCATGGCTGCTTTTCTTCTATCGCTCTCCCATTAGGGCCTTGCTTGCTCTGATGCGCAGTGCTTATATTACACTTCCTGAATGTCTGTTTTTTTAAGGATGGGTCTAATTGATGCAGACCAGGTTCTTTATATTCGTGCCTATTTATACTGGATGCTTCAATGAGCTGAAAAACAGGATGGAGAGTATTTCCCTTTTTATTTAAAGCACGTTCATCCTCTGCTTCTTACAGACTTATACAGTCTGTAAGATACATGTTGTAAATGGGACATTTAAAAAAGCCCTGCTGCACTGCAGTTCCTTCAGTTTGTACAGCCAACCCTTTAAGAGTCATGTTATTAAAAACTAAATTTTTATCCTTGAACTCAAAAATGTTCAGAGCTAGAATATATAGATTCACTCCATTCTTATCATCCACACTACCAGACTGTGCTGCCAATGTTTCAATTGATATTATTATGCTAGAATGTCATGTTCTTGTTCAGGTGCAAAATGAATCTCGTATAATTCTGTTGAGATGTTTTCACACAGAGAGGTGCACCGCTGAAGAAATGACACATTCAAGGCTTATTAGATTAGTTCCGAATAATTTTTTTTACATCTTCCATGAAAGGTCAACAAATCTTTGTTGTTGAAATTTTAGTTTGAAAGTTTCTTATGATTTTACTTTTACTTTGCTAGATCTCGCAAAGTAAATAGAGACAAATCAATCAATTCCCTGCTGCTGTTTCAGTCAGAAGCTCAACCTTCAATCCAAGGCTAATCAATGCTGCTCCAATATCAAAGTCTGCTGAGGAGCAGGGGGTTAAAGGTATAACAGCCCAGCTAACAGCCATCTCAGATTTAGATTTATATCACTGACCTTTCTATGTGGAACACAGGGAGTAGAAGTTGCTTAGTGTGGCTATTCCCAAGAATCCAAGGTTAGAAAATGGCATAATAGTAAACCTTATTATATCATTACCCCTCAACCTGTAGGATAATTGTTTATGCTGCTCATGTGCCGTTTTCTCCTTTTCTATTTATTCCCTGTGGTTTACACATTTTGTTTTCCACCTTTTTGGTAGCGAGGGGACAGTTTTTAGTGCTTTATTTGATTTTCCTTTATCTGTCTTTTGAGTATTGCATCAGCATTCACTGTCGGTCCTACATACTCCAAAAAGTCCAATATGGATTGTGAGCCTTCTGTATGTTTTAAAGTTTTTTTTTTTTCAGTAACAGGAGAGGCAGCACGGTGGCACAGTTGGTAGAGCTGCTGCCTCTCAGCAAGCAGGTCACCCTTGTCCAAATCCAAGTCCAGGGGCCTTTCTGGGTGGAGTTAGCATGTTCTCTCCGTGCATGCGTGGGTTTTTCTCCGGGTACTCCGGTTTCCTCCCACAGACTAAAAACATGCATGTTAGGCTGATTGGTAACTCTAAATTGTCCCTAGGTGAGTGAGAGGCTGTTTGTCTCGTTTGTCTCTATGTGTCCCTGTGATGGTTTTGAGACCTGTCCAGGGTGTACCCCACCCCTTGCACTATGATGGCTGGACATGGGCACCAGTGACCCCAGCAACCGAAAAGAAGAAGCGGTTAAAGATAATGGATGGCTGGATAGATGGATGGATGGATAGATGCATGCATGTACCGGTATGTATGTACGTACATCCATCCATCATCCATCCATGTACTGTATGTACGTACGTACGTACGTACGTACGTACGTACGTACGTACATACATACATACTTACATACATACGTACGTTTGTTCGTTTGTTCGTTCTTAGGAGTTTTTTGATAGTAATGCCAAATTTGCTGTCCAGTGTTAGAGAAGCAAACTGACAATTGGTATGAAAATAGTCATAAGACGTGCAACACAGTGGTACCTTGGGTGGTTGGATCATGCGCCTGTCCATGTTCTGCAAATTGCTTGGGTGACACGAAAGTCTTCAGGTTGCCATTTCCAGAATCATAATGCATGAAGTGTACCGTAACTGTGTAAAAATATGGGAGTAAAATATGAAGGCTCAACTAAGCAATTGTTTTTCTTTTTCAGTTGAACAAAAGTAGTCAAAGTACACTGAATGATTGATGATGGGCACATATTATTCACCAGAAGTTTCAAGCAATCGTTTGATTTCAGAAAACAGGTTCAAGGACATTTGAATTACTATATGAAATTTCTTTTCAAACTTTATCCAGAAATATAGATTTTCATCAAACAAAGTGCACAGGGTTATACCATATTCCAATTGCAATCATCTGAAAGCCTTCTTACCAATCCTTTTCTTTCATTTAATATAGGCACTGCACAAATATCAGAGTGGATATCATGAACTGGTAGCAATAATAGTTTTTTGAATATTCAGCAACCAAATGAAACTGTCTTAAATAAAAGCTTTATTGATTGTAAACACTTCACATGATATTGTGATAATATGTATGTCAAGTTTTAATTTACAGTTCTTATAGTACGGTGTGTTGCTTTTCTATGTTATGTGCACCAATGATTGTCAGTGTTTCACAATACGATAATGAAGAGTTTGGAGTATCTAACTGTATGAGATAATTAAACTTTTACGCAAAAGAGCAGTGGTCCTGATGTTGCATATCATTTATGATTTAACACTAGTCAATGGATGATTATACAGAATTCTGCAAAAAATATCTATTTAGTTTGAATACTGGTATGAGTATTGTGCAGAACTTTTGGGAAATTAGACCCAAGTTTATGCTGGGAGTTCATTTTAATTATAAATTATAATTAAGGTAAGAGAAATGTGCGCTGTAAAGATCACCAACAAGAGGATGAGCGGAAAATTGGAGAGGGACGAACTTCACTCTTAGTGAGCTGCTGAAATGTTTGAAAAAAATGTCAATGTTGATGCTAATTAAAAAGTATCACGCTAATGTCTCTACCATCTATGATTCAACAATCTAAATGGAGCCTGAGTGGGCACAGACATGGTAAAGGGGTTTGAAAGGATACAGGAGGCAGACTATATTTGTGGGAAGGCACAGATAGTATAGTCAATATTTACTCTGAGTAATTGGTCTACACTGCTGTCTGCAAGATACACAGCTGTCCACTGTCATCCTTACCTTATCTCCTTCTGCTCTCTGGTACAATGTGCAGCCATGGTTATACACGGCACAATGCCTCCTATTATCCTCAGAAAACGTAAAAGCATATAGGATTGTGGCTTTAAGTTCTTTGTATGAATGGAGTTGTGACTTAAAACTGTCAAAGTAGGAGTGCAGTTTCCACAAAGTGTATTGTTTGTGTCATGAAGTCATGTGTTATGAGCTTGTATTAATGAGCTAGATTTGTTTGTTACCGCAGTGGTAAACCACTATAAGTATTCATGTTTGTCCATTCACAAAAAAGGGTTATGGAATAAGATGTGTAAGAGTCGCCTACCAAAGGCTCATTTTAGGCTGTCTAAAAAGCTTATAGGTTCTTTGCATTTTTTGGTCGCACACAATCTCTTTGCTCTCCTTCCATACTCTCAAAGCAACTTTCCAATTAACCCTCCGTCCTTCTCCAGCAGCTCTTTGAAGTCATTTTCAATGGTTCTAGCCTACATTTGTTCTGCATGCCTCTGAATAGACATTTCTGCACTTAATGAAAATAAGCCTTTTTATTTAACTCATATCTTTAAATAGTAGGGTTTTATTGTAGCTTTTGTTCCATTTGTGCATTTTTTTTTTCTGAATCTTTTGTGGAAAGATTTTTAAAATGAAAACAATGCACAAAAAGGCTGCACAGTTGTGTAAAGATGGAAATGTCTCACAAGACAAAAAGAAAAGGTTATCATTAAGTAAATTACTTGTCAAATGTTATTGGAAGAAAAAGTTAGTGAGAGCTACTTTATTTTACATATCAGCTTTAATAGAAGTATTGATCCCTGTTTTCATGCATGATTTAGTGAAACAAAATGAGGCACTGACTGTAAAGTAGCTGTCAATAACCTAAAGCTGAGCAGTATTGTACAGAATCGGGTTTTAAATTGGATTATGTGTGATTTTTATTTCATCTGCTTGAACTTATCGTAATTTCCAGACTATAAGCTGCTACTTTTTCACACACTGAACACCTGAACTGAACACATTGTATAAGCAGCGGTGCTTATACAATGCTGAAGCTAATTTATTTAATTAATTAATTAATTTATTTTATTTTTTTATGGGCTAGCGAGCTTCATGCCACTAAAACATTTATCTTTGTCACACCCCGGTGCTCACATAGTTGCCCAATACACGTCTCTTGGTGGGTAGCTAACAAGGTAGACTATAGTTTTCTTTTAATCAGCAGTTTTAAGCCCCCAGTACTGTATACTCCCGCGTACATCCATACGCAGAGGTACGCACATATGTACGCAGAGGTACAAGCGTACCCCCACAGGGCATGTACGGGCAAAGCTCAATTTTTACGACCGCGTACGTAAACGCGGAGTTGCACAATAAACTGCCCGGCGCTGGACTGTTTTATATGTGACACCAATGTATTAAATTCCCCTTCTTCATCCCTGATCTGGCTTTTTCTTTTGTTTTTTTGCCAAAAGGCAGCAATCTCTTCCTCCTCTGTTGACACCATGACTGAAATGATGAGAAATGAACACATTTGTCACGAGCGAATTAAACTCGGGTCCAACATGGCTGCGGGAGGTTCTGGGGATTTCCTGGTGTGCTTGTCTGATGTGTGGGCTGCAGGACCAGCGCTCCCTGGTTTTTTTGGGGGTTTTTTTACAACTTTTTATTAACAACATATAAACACAGAACACTGCTGCGGCTGCAGCTGCCAGCGCTTTTTTTTTTTTTTGACCCGTCAATCAATTCAGTAGGCGTGTCAGCAAATGACCAATTGGCGACCTCAATTTGTCCTGTAGGTAAACGCTCCTTGTCTGTGGAGCTGCGCTGCGGCTGCTCAGGGTGGATAATCGAGTATGTCTGAACCCTCTGCGTACAGTACGCGTGTTGTACATATGTGTGAATGGACGTACGTGAGAGTATACTGGAGGACAGGTACTGTTCAGAAAAAAACAGTTACTGTATTTGTGCGTGTTACCAATACGTATTTAATTAAAAGTAAAATGAAATATTTCTTTGTAAATATCTCATGTAACATTGTGAACACCTGCGGCTTATAGACAAGTGCGGCCTATTTTTGTAAAAAATACATTTTTTTTGTTATTTAGCGAGTGCGGCTTATATTCAGGTGCGCTCAATAGTCCAGAAATCACAGTACCGGTACATGGCCTTAAAAATAACAACCTCCCTGACCATCTAAGGATACCCGACTACAGAAAGTTTTAAGAACGGACTGAATACGGACATCTTTAACATCTCACTGAGCCAGGCTATTGTCCCCACCTGTTTCAAAGCCACCACCATCATCCCTGTCCCAAAGAAGGCAACGCCCGCATGCCTCAATGACTATCGCCCAGTAGCACTCACCCCCATCCTGATGAAGTGCTTTGAACGGCTAGTCATGAAAAGCATCACATCTGTCCTCCCTGCCTCCCTGGATCCCTTCCAATTTGCATACCGACCTAATCGCTCAACCGACGATGCCATCTCCTCTGCCCTCCACACAGCTCTCACACATCTGGACACGAAGGACTCTTATGTTAGAATGCTGTTCATCGACTTCAGCTCGGCATTCAACACCATCATCCCCCAACAGCTCATCCTTAAACTGGACAGTCTGGGGCTGAACACCTCAATGTGTAACTGGCTGCTAGACTTCCTGACCGGGAGACCACAGACAGTACGGGTCGGGAGTAACACATCTAGCACCATCACATTGAACACAGGGGCCCCACAAGGATGTGTGCTGAGCCCCCTTCTATTCACCCTGCTAACACACGACTGCACACCATCATACAGCTCCAACCACTTCATCAAGTTTGCGGACGACACAACAGTGGTAGGTCTCATCAGCAACAACGATGAGACGGACTACAGGAACGAGGTGAGCCGCCTGGCCTTGTGGTGCGGACACAACAATCTCACTCTCAACGTGGAGAAGACAAAGGAGATTGTTGTGGACTTCAGGAAGAGGGATGCCCAACATGCCCCTCTGACCATCAACAGCACCACAGTGGAGAGAGTAGACAGCACCAAGTTCCTGGGAGTGCATGTCTCAGAGGACCTGTCCTGGAGCAGGAACACTGCATCACTGGCCAAGAAGGCTCACCAGCGTCTCTACTTTCTCCGCAAGCTGAAAAGGGCTGGAGCTTCAACCCCCATCATGTGCACCTTCTACAGAGGTGCCATAGAAAGTGTCCTGACCAGCTGCATCACTAGCCGTGTTTCCATCAAGGTTTCTAGCTGCGCAATTTGAAATAGCGCAGCAGAAAAGCTTAATGGAAACGGCAAATTGCGAGGTTACTTCCTGAATTACGCTAAAAAGTTTATACGCTCGCTTGAGGTGGTTTTTGGGATTTGAGATGCGCTAAACGACAGATGGAAACACATTTTCCGACTCATTTCTGACGTAGCGAACATTCACGTCACGTGACGTTCAGCTGTTTCCGCTCCGGACAACATGTAACATCGCTAAAACTAGTTGGCATGACAGAATAAATACAACTCGCCCGATAGCAACACGTACCTGAAATATTCTCTCCATTTTGACGAGATGTGTGGCCGGGTTCTGTTTTCAACCGCTACTTCCTGTTTACTGTAGACATGCGCAGTGCTGACGTCTGACGTAATGACGCTGACGTCTGACGTAATGACGCTGTGCGCGGCTTGGTAGAAGCGCTTCAAGCCAGTAGATGGAAACACTTCTGATCTGCATTAATTTGTATTTACATATTTGCGAGGTAGCTCAAAATACGAAATGAAAATGGATGGAAACACAGCTACTGTGTGGTTTGGTGCATGTACTGCATCCTGCCGCAAGAGCCTCCAGCGCATCGTGAGAGCAGCTGAGAAGATCGTCGGCACCTCCTTCCCCTCACTGCAGGACTTACACAGCAACCGCCTCACTCGGAAAGCCCTCTGCATGGCAGGTGATCCCACACACCCACTACACAGCTGCTTCAGACTGCTGCCATCAGGGAGGAGACTGAGAAGTCTCCAGGCTCGAACCAGCAGACTGAGAGACAGCTCTGTTCATCAGGCAGTCAGGATGCTAAACACTCTGCCTGCTCTGCCTCCCCTCCCATTTGAACTGCCTTAACACAAAAAACTTTCTCACACATTACCACACAACACAAAGATTTTAACACTGGACTCTGTGTCATCAAACGGGTTATTCACTAAACTCTCGGTCATGTGCTCATTCAGTTTGCACTACTTCTCATATTTGCACTGTTTGTATTACATTACTGCCTATAGTCATACTACTGTTTACATTCACTGTTTACATTTATATACTGTTTACATTTATTACTACTGTTTACATTTACACTACTTTTATATCTACACTACTGCTGATACATATACAGTATTCTCTGACTAGCCTTATTTAAGGATGCCCAATGTGCCTTACTGCATATGCCACTTTGCCTCTATACCAACATCAACTACCTCATACATATACTGTGTACATTAACTCATATGCTGCTTTGCCACTCTTTGCAAATGTCAATGCTAGAACCTTCAGTTTATTTTATAGATATACTTTTTATACTTTTTATACTACTATGCAAAAACTCAGGACAGTATTACACTTTTATTATTTCATTTTATGCTTATGTTCATTAAATGTTTAGTGTTTTAGTGTTGGTGTAAATTTTCATACTTTTATACTACTATGCAAAAACTCAGGACAGTGTTACACTTTTACTATTTTATGCTTATGTTTATTAAATGTTTCAGTGTTTTAGTGTTTAAATGGTTTCTGTTGCACCGAGGGACTGAGAGAAACGAAATTTCAATCCTGTGTATGTCCTGTACACATTGCAGTTCTGACAATAAAGTTGACTTTGACTTTGACTTTGAATATCTTTTTATTTAAAATATTTTACAGTGTTTAAAGGTATTTTTAATCCTACATGATTTTTTTTTAGCTTTTAAAACTTTTAGTCCTTTTTTAAGTCCATGTTTTATTCTCTTTTGATATTTTATATTGTAGCACTTTGAGATTGAAAAATGTAAAGTGCAGTACAAATTGAATAAAAATAAAAATAAATTATTAAATGAGCAACGCTAAAACAAACATAGTGATTTTTAGTGTTGTTGTCCTTCTGAATTCCATGGGGAAACATTATGGCTCTCTTTTTTACTTGTGGACAAAGTTTTTTTTGTGGGCCATAATAAAATATTTGTGACAACTGACAAGCCATATTTAAAATACCAAAGACATAGAACAGGCCCATCTTTTAACTTTAAAGGGGACCAAATATTGGTTTTATAAATTTTTATGGTATGTCTGTGGGCTATCCAGACCATGTTCATTCAATTTAATGCACAAAATAATTCTTAGATAATAAAATATCCCCTTTCTAGTTGTGCCTTTTCTGACTTCCGTTCTGAACAGCTGTTTATGATAAGGCCACGCCCTTCAAAAATCTGTTTACATTAACTCCGCCCTCCAAAGGGGACCCTGAGTCAGACCCAGAGGCAGACGCCATTTTGGGCAGGGCAAATGAGGCGCTGACGCGTCGCGTAGGCCGCTGAGAAACATCCATAAGTTCACCCTCCATGTTAAAAACTCTTCGTCTGACTCTTCGAAAACAAGCAATAAGGCTGCAGAGTAACACACTGGCTGCTAACTGCTATACACGCTCTCTCTAGCGGGGACCGCTTTTTTCACGGACCACATCCGGCGCGGACCGGATATGGTCCGTGAGCAGTCGTCCGGTTGATTTAAGAGCCCGTAAATAAGTTTTTTCGTTGATAGATAATTAGTTATTAGCGGTACTGCATTTTAACAACAACGAAACATCGAACTCTAGTAGCCATTGTGCTGACATGAACTCAGGAAAAAAAAACGTGACGTCTTTTATACTGAAGTGGGTGGAGCATCACCAGGGGTTGCTAGGTGAGGGGCTGGACTCAGGTTGGGGTGGGTTGTCCTGCAGCTTGTGACATCACAAGCTGCAGGATTTGAAAACGAGACATTTATATCACTGAAAAATAAATATACTTAGAGTAAATATACCACTGGGTGCATTTTTTTGGCCCTAGGACTGTTTTTTTAAGAAGTACATAACCAAAGTTGAGTAAAAAAAAACATTAAAAAGTGAATGTTGCATCTTTGGTCCCCTTTAAATGGAAACTTTTTTAAATAACTACTGATTTTAAACGGTTAAGACAGTCGCTTCCACCCATCTCTTTGTGTTTGCCCTGTTTCTGGTTGGTCCATAGGCATCGCAATCATTATATGTG
>JBBPBX010071021.1:0-18430 GCA_038048925.1 Garcialebias charrua | reverse complement strand
AGTGTGTTTGCAACTCGGTTCTCTCCAGAGCTTGATGCTGGCACGCTGTCCTCTTATCTGTCTGAGAAACTGGAGAAACATGTGACGTGTCGGAAGATCGACTCGAGTCACAACAGGTGTAGCTCATTCCAGGTCACAGCAGAGTGCAACGAACTGTCTGAGATGTACGAGCCACAACTTTGGCCAACGGGGGTTTATGTTCGCCGTTATTTTGAGGCACGCAAACCCAGAGCTGACAGGGACAATGTTGCACTCGTGTCAGGGGGCGGAGCTGAGCTGCAGCGCCCTGCACCTGTGGTTACACCTGTCGCTTCAGGAGAGCAGCCGTGCACTAGCACGGATCAAACTGCCACAGCATAAATGAGCATTAATGTTGTGTCATATAATGTGCGTGGGCTGCGCGTTGGCCAAACAGAGGCAGATAAATCACGTCGTCTTGTGGTGGACGAACTTCTGAAAAAATGTGATGTTTTGTGCGTTCAAGAGACTTTTTTATCTAAACAGGACCTGGACAGACTCAACTCCCTGCATGAAGACTTTTATGGTGCAGGTGAATCAACCACTGACTTTAGCACTAAGTTAGTGCGGGGCAGAATTTCTGGGGGCGTGGCAGTGTTGTGGCATAAAAGGTACGATCAGCTGATTAAAGTGATTAGACTGGATGTTGACTGGGCTATAGGAATAGAGTTCAGCTTCAGGGATAAAAAGTTCATTATACTGAATATATATACACCTTATGAAAGCCCCGAGAATGAAGATGAATATCTTAATAGGCTGGCATATATTGTGTCATTTATTCAGGACAATCCATCCACTTGTTTTTTTATTGTGGGGGATATGAATGCTGACGTGACAGATTGTAAGTCATTATTTGCCAATCACTTAAAGCAATTTTGTTCCAGCAATAAGTTGATCCTATCCAGTGAAGTGCTCTTGCCTGTAGATAGCTACACTTACATTAGTGAGGCGTGGTACACAACTTCGTGGTTGGACCACTGTATCTGCACGGAGGATGCACATACCTCTTTAAAGACCATCAGGATTAATTATGAATTTGCAACATCTGATCATATCCCTGTCTCCTTGTCTATAGATATGGGTAATCTACCAGCCCTTTTGCCTGAAAACAATGACAGGCGAGAAGGAAAAATAAATTGGGACAATCTGAATGAGCAGGAGCTGAATCTATACTGCACCCAGTCTGAAACCTTGCTGAATACTATTGTTTTGCCAAAAAGTGCAGTGAGATGTTCGGACATGAACTGCAAAAATACGCAACATGGCACAGAGTTGTGCTCTCTATATGAGGAAGTGTTAAAATCACTTCTTATCTCAAGTAGATCTTTGCACAAAATTAAAAAGCATCAAGCCAAGCCAGGGTGGAATGAATATGCAAAAGAACTTCATGCTGAAGCCAGAAGGGCTTTTAAACTGTGGGCTGAATCAGGCAAACCTACACATGGTCCAGTATTTGATTTTAAGAAGAGGACAAATGCTAATTTTAAATATGTTTTACGATTTATTAAGAGGAATGAAAACGCACTTAAATCTGAGTCACTTGCAATGAAATTACAACATAACTGTCCTACAGAATTCTGGAAAGAAATTAAAAGAGTCAATAATGTAAAAACCTCCTTGCCAACAAACATTGATGGTGCAAATGGACCAGATGAAATTATGCAATTATGGAAGGAACACTATCATGAACTGTTTAACCGTAATAAAAGTAATCCCTTTGTGTTGAACGACATAGACAAACATGAAGATGTTACTATTTCTGCACAAGAAGTTGTGGATATTGTTATGAAGCTGAAAAATAATAAGGCATGTGGCGCGGATAAGATATCCGCAGAGCACTTAAAATTTGCAAGCAGGAAACTTTTTCCCTTGCTTGCCATTTGTTTTACTGGGTTTTTAATTCATGGCATTTTACCAGATTCTATACTGTCTGTGATTTTAGTGCCTATTGTTAAGAATAAGGCTGGTAAGATAAATAGCAAAGACAACTATCGACCTATAGCTCTAGCCAGTATTTTATCAAAGGTCTTGGAGAGAGCTATGTTAAACAGAATGGAGAAGTTTCTCCTGACTTCCGACAATCAGTTTGGCTTCAAACCAAACCTTGGCACTGATATGTGCATTTTTGCTCTCAAGGAGATCTTGGATCTATACAATAGGCATAATACCACAATTTTTACGTGTTTTATAGATGCTTCAAAAGCGTTTGATCATGTAAATCATGGGAAATTGTTTTATAAATTGCATGAAAGAGGAGTACCAAAATATCTTTTAAGAATCTTAGTGTATTGGTATGCTCACCAGTCCATGTGTGTAAAATGGGGAAAATCTGTTTCATCGTCTTTTTATGTGAGTAATGGTGTGCGACAAGGCAGCATTTTGTCTCCTTGCTTTTTTAACGTGTATATGGATGATTTATCTAAACTGCTGAATCAATGTAGGACTGGCTGTTGGGTTGGTAATAGAACCATCAACCACCTGATGTATGCTGATGATCTTGTTATATTTTGTCCATATAGTGCTGGTCTGCAGCAACTGTTAAGAGTTTGCTCGCAGTATGGACTGGACTTTGACATCAAATATAATGCAATAAAAAGTATCATCATGATTATCAGGAGCAAAGAGGACACTAAATTATCTTTCCCTGACTTCACTCTGTCTGGCAACATCCTCAAAGTCAGTGAGGAGGTGAAATACTTGGGACATTACATAACCGCTGACCTGTCTGATGACAGGGACATTTACAGGCAGCGTTGTATGCAATATGTACAAGCTAATGTGCTTCTTCGGAGGTTCTCTATGTGCTCAGTGTCTGTAAAAACTGCACTCTTCAAAACATATTGTACCCCAATGTACACTGCACACCTGTGGCGGCATTACAGAAAGAGCAGTATGCATAAACTACAGGTGGCATACAATGATGGCATGAGGATGCTGCTTAAGGTGCCGCGATGGAGTAGTGCCAGCCAGATGTTTGCAAATGCCAATGTACCAACTTGTGCAGCTGTGCTTCGTAACCTTATGTACAGATGTATGTGTAGGCTAACAAACTCTGCAAATAGCATCATCTATACTCTGACCAACCCTGCACAAAGCTCGGTTAGGTTCTATTCAAGTCTGTGGAATCACTGGCGCCTCAAATTATTTGGCAATGGATGAACATTCTATTTTTACTGTGTCTTGTTGATGTTATCTTTTTAATTTTTTATATATTTTTATTTTTGGTGGTGGTTGTTTTTGTTACTATGGACCATATGCGTCTGAAATAAAGTTTTGATTGATTGATTGATTGACCTCATTTCTTAAATGAATTGTTAAAACTGAATAGTTTTCATTTGATACTATTTCTATCTTAACATGTGATTCTTGACCTGCCATTGTGTATCTATTCCTACCAAACCCAGCCAGTTGAAGCAGATGACGCTTGTCCTGAGTCTGGTTCTGCTAAAGGTTTCTTCCTCATGAGGGAGTTTTTCCTTTCCACTGTCGCCTTCATGCTTGTTCAAGATGAGAGTTCTGTGATGGAGTTAAACTCAAAGCAGTCTGCTCCTCACATAAATAATGTTAAATTATTATTTTATATATGAATGTTTCTGTTAAATTATTATTTTATATATGAATGTTTCTGTTAAATTATTATTTTATATATGAATGTTTCTGTTAAATTATTATTTTATATATGAATGTTTCTGTTAAATTATTATTTTATATATGAATGTTTCTGTTAAATTATTATTTTATATATGAATGTTTCTGTTAAATTATTATTTTATATATGAATGTTTCTGTTAAATTATTATTTTATATATGAATGTTTCTGTTAAATTATTATTTTATATATGAATGTTTCTGTTAAATTATTATTTTATATATGAATGTTTCTGTTAAATTATTATTTTATATATGAATGTTTCTGTTAAATTATTATTTTATATATGAATGTTTCTGTTAAATTATTATTTTATATATGAATGTTTCTGTTAAATTATTATTTTATATATGAATGTTTCTGTTAAATTATTATTTTATATATGAATGTTTCTGTTAAATTATTATTTTATATATGAATGTTTCTGTTAAATTATTATTTTATATATGAATGTTTCTGTTAAATTATTATTTTATATATGAATGTTTCTGTTAAATTATTATTTTATATATGAATGTTTCTGTTAAATTATTATTTTATATATGAATGTTTCTGTTAAATTATTATTTTATATATGAATGTTTCTGTTAAATTATTATTTTATATATGAATGTTTCTGTTAAATTATTATTTTATATATGAATGTTTCTGTTAAATTATTATTTTATATATGAATGTTTCTGTTAAATTATTATTTTATATATGAATGTTTCTGTTAAATTATTATTTTATATATGAATGTTTCTGTTAAATTATTATTTTATATATGAATGTTTCTGTTAAATTATTATTTTATATATGAATGTTTCTGTTAAATTATTATTTTATATATGAATGTTTCTGTTAAATTATTATTTTATATATGAATGTTTCTGTTAAATTATTATTTTATATATGAATGTTTCTGTTCAGAGCCCTGAGACAACTTCTGTTGTGACTTGGAGCTTTATAAATAAACTGAATTAAGCCCTGGGGATAATGGTGATGATGATGATGTGATGATGCTTGTCTGGGGAAACAGTATTACAGCTGAGCAGCTATACCCAGGCATTACCTGGTGTGCTGCCTCCTGATTGGCTGATGTTCCTTGCTCAACTTGTCTCAGAACTTGTGTTCAGATGTTCATCAGAAACCTGCTGAGATGGTTGTTGACTCAAACTCAGTCAGAAGAATTCCATGAGAGACCCTCAGCGAGGAGCCGGGTCACAAAAACACACAAGTCCAGTTCTCTGCTGTGGAGGTTCTGCTCATAAATCAGGGCCTGATGAGAGCTCAAATCAAAAAATTGAAAGTTTGAACTCTTGTTCAGTCTGTGACACGAACCCTAATAACATTCTGTACCATCGTCCACTGATGAAACCTGTTCAATTGTTTATTATTTATTTCATTCAACCTTTATTTCCACAGGTTAATCCCATTGAGCCTCAGGGACTCATTGACAAGAGAGACCTGTTTTAAACAAAGAACAGATGAGATACAGACAACAATAAACAATCATTAGCTTACAAAAGGAAAAGTAAGTAAAAAATTAAATTAAATAAAACCAGCAACGTTATAAAGAGATGTAAAATACTAAAAGCAGGAACATGTCTGTGTTGGTTTTTTAACCATGAACTTGGCAGACGTTTAAAATCCGTTGGACAAGTCAAGGTGGAGAGCTTCAGATCTTTTTCCAAGGTGTTCCAGGAAACGAGCAGAGGAGAAGCTCTTTGTCTTGTTCAGTCTGCACTGACAGAACACTGCAGGTAATCCTGTCCTGAGCGTGCACGCTGTAGGAGCCATTAAAGGAAATCCCAAGAACATGCTTGTTTTCAGGGAGTCGATCAGGTTCCCTACAGGCCTTAAAACTAAACTGTCTGCGTCTCTACGCTTTACCAGACGGGCAGCTTTTTGTGTTTCTGTAGAGAACGTACGTGACTGCGTTGGGGGCGTTAACGTCTCGCTCACCATTTTACCTGTCCACAGAGAAAAAAAGACCTCTGGAGTTTTACTGTGGTGTTACTGCTGCATCCTCCTCCATAATGCTGAAGAGCAACTCAGAACAAAGTGGACTATAGCGCAACAAACTTCTCCCAGATGACAAAAAACTGTACATGGACAAAACCGGTAAGATTGGAAATGTTGACCCGTTTGGGAAGAAAAAAACGGAGCAGAGACCCCAAGTAATTTTACTAAGTTAGTCTCCACTGACATTCCCAGTCATTTCAGCAGACCTGGTCTGTGTCAGTGCTTACACCACAACTACCGCATTCGTCGGTCTATAACACGCTCCAGTGTATAATACGCTTTGACCAATTATTGCCAATAAACCAGAAAATAACGTACATAATACGCTTCGGTGTTTGATACGCATCTATTATGCGTCACCGCTACGCGACGCGTCAGCGCCTCTTTTGCGTAGCGTCAGCGCCTCTTTTGCCCTTAAAATGGCGGCCACAGAAGCGTCAGCACGTAAGGACTTTACAAGATTAAAACGGTAAAAACTATTATTTCTTTGCTGAGAAAAATATATTTCTTAGCTGACGTTATATCAGAAGTGTTCCTGAGCTTAACAGTTCCTAAATCAATTCAGGAAATGGTCAAATCTGCTGGATTTAAATTGTTTCGGTTTGACTTTTTCCAAACAGCCTCGGGGGCTCTACGAAAATAAATTATAAAAAATCGAATTTTATCTCAAATGTCTTCTACAGGTCAACAGTCTGTAAATTAAAGCCATATAATTACACTCTGTAAGCAGAAAAAATATCCACCGTGTGGTTTCTGAGCTGTTTATCTAAACAGTAGGTTGTAGCGTGTGAAGAAGGAGAAACAAACTGATCTGCAAGCAGTTGCCTTTAATCCTTCGAGCGTCAAAACCAGTTACAGAATGAATGAATGAACACACGAACACTTCTTCTTCTTCACCTGGTAAAACCTGGGGAGCACCTCGCTGGCTCCTCCTACTGGGTGAGAGAGAGATGAGGCCACATACCTCACCAACACACCACACAGCCCCCCCCCGAACACCCAGAAGGGCAAATACAAAACATATCAGTCTCTCACAGGGGCCCTAATCAACCTGCCGAACCGACTGCGTCGACTCGGGGGCGGAGAAACGGCTGGCACCCGTGCAGGAACAACATTTTGTGCCACAGGGGGAGGAACACAGTTGGGGGGAGAAAACGGAAGATGGGGTCGAGCAGGAGGGCGGCCGCGTCTAGGAACCTGAGCCGGCAACACCTCATCATCAGCCAACACATAGGCTGGCTTCAGGCGGTCCACTGTAACCAGCTCTCTACGCCCACCCATGTCTAAAACAAAACTTTTCGCGCCCCTTTCGAGCACCCGAAACGGCCCGTCATACGGAGGCTGGAGGGGCGAACGGTGGGCGTCACGTCGCACAAAAACAAAACGGGCAGACTGGAGTGCAGTGGGCACAAACGCCTGCGGGAAACAATGGTGCACAGGACCCGGAACCAAAAGACCACTCTGCGAATAGGGGTCCACCGCTTCGGGGAACCGTGGAGCGGCAGCGTCTAACAAAAACTCCCCTGGGATTCGTACAGGCTGACCAAAAACCAACTCGGCTGATGAAGCGTTGAGGTCCTCCTTAGGAGCTGATCGCAACCCAAGCAGCACCCACGGCAAACGCTCCACCCAGCCAACGTCTGTTAGCGCAGCACGTAACGCCGCCTTAAGAGACCGATGGAAACGTTCAACCAACCCGTTAGCCTGAGGGTGGTAGGCGGTAGTGCGATGCACCTGCACCCCCAAGGAGCGCGCCATCTCGGACCAGAGCCCTGAAATAAACTGGGGACCTCTGTCTGAAGTGATGTCCGAGGGCACACCAAAACGGGCAACCCAAGTGGAGAGGAACGCACCAGCCACGTCGGAGGTAGTTGTGGAAGAAAGAGGAACGACCTCCGGCCACCTGGTTGTGCGGTCGACCACTGTAAGCAGGTGTGTGAAACCCCGTGATGGGGGCAGGGGACCAACTAAGTCCACATGCACGTGGTCAAAACGCTTGGCTGGAATGGGAAATGGTTCCAGTGGTGCCTTAGTGTGCCGGTGCACCTTGGCACGCTGACAAGCCACGCAAGCCGCTGCCCAACTCCTCACCTCTCTGCGTAAACCAGGCCACACAAAACGTGCGCTGACTAGTTTCACAGACGCGCGCACACCTGGGTGCGAGAGAGAGTGGACAGAGTCAAAAATGCGGCGGCGCCAACCTGATGGAACCACTGGGCGTGTCCGGCCTGTGGAAACGTCACACAGGATCAAAGGACCGCCCTCTCCCAATTTGACCTCCTCTAGCTTAAGCCCTGAAACGCCGGCACGAAGGGCAGTTATATCAGCGTCTCCCGGTTGGTCAGCGGCCATGGCAGAAAAATCTACCCCGAGGAGCACAGGACAAACGAGCACCCGTGACAGACAGTCTGCCACTGAGTTGGATTTTCCAGCCACATGGCGGACGTCCGTTGTAAACTCTGAAATGGCCGCCAAGTGCCGTTGCTGACGTGCTGACCAGGGCTCCGAAACTTTAGACATTGCAAACGTGAGTGGTTTGTGGTCCACATAAGCCGTAAATGAACGACCCTCCAGCAAAAAACGAAAATGCCGTGTAGCTAAGAATAGCGCCAACAACTCGCGGTCAAAAACGCTGTACTTGCGCTCGCAGTCCCGCAATTTACGGCTGAAAAATGCCAACGGCTGCCATGCGTCGCCAACGCGTTGCTCTACAACGGCCCCCACAGCTATATCCGAAGCATCAGTTGTCAACGCAATCGGGGCCTCTGAATCTGGATGGGCTAGGAGTGCCGCACTAGCTAACGCGGACTTAGCACCATCAAAAGCAGTGATCCGGTCCGGGGTCCAAACCACTGTGTCAGTCGCCTTCCTCGAGCGCAGGGCCTCGTAGAGAGGCTGCAGGAGATGGGCTGCATTGGGAATGAACCTGTTGTAAAAGTTCACCATGCCCAAAAACTCCTGCAACTTTTTAACCACCAGAGGACGTGGGAACTCTGCCACCGCCTGCACCTTGGCAGGCAATGGAACTGCACCCTGCGCGGAAATTCGATGACCTAAAAAATCGATCACCGGTAAACCAAACTGGCACTTAACCGGATTAATGATCAAGCCATGTGCATCCAAGCGCTGAAAATTTTCTTTCAGGTGCAACAGGTGCTCCTCGGTTGACGAGCTGGCCACCAAAATGTCGTCCAGATAGACAAACACAAAATCGAGGCCACGTAACACGGAGTCCATCAGCCTTTGAAAAGTCTGTGCTGCCCCCTTTAGTCCAAACGGCATGCGGAGGAACTCAAAAAGCCCAAAGGGGGTGATTACTGCAGTTTTAGGTACATCGCTGGACTGCACTGGGACTTGATGGTAGCCGCGCACCAGATCCACCTTAGAAAAAATGGAAGCACCCGACAACCGAACAGAAAAGTCCTGAATGTGCGGAATGGGGTAGCGATCAGGCGTCGTCACGTTATTTAAACGGCGAAAATCGCCACATGGGCGCCACGACCCGTCTGCTTTTGGTACCATGTGAAGGGGGGAGGCCCACGGGCTGTTAGAGCGTCTAACAATACCCAACCTCTCCATGGTACCAAACTCCTCTTTAGCGATGGCCAGTTTAACAGCGTCGAGGCGGCGTGCACGTGCGAAAACGGGCGGTCCCGTAGTGGGGATGAAATGCTCGACCCCGTGTTTAGTTTCTGAAGAGGAAAAAGCAGGTGTAGTTAGAGAGGGGAATTCTGCCAACAAACCTTGAAAAACATCTCCTGAAACTAAAACATTAGCATGAGTTAGCGGCCCAGCCCCCCCAGATACACATGGGAAAGTTGCAAAAGTTACAGCGTCAATAAGTCTGCGGTTAGCAACATCTACTAACAGTCCATGAGCACATAAAAAATCTGCCCCGATAATAGGAACAGTCACTGAGGCAACAACAAAGTCCCACTCGAACTCACGACCATGGAAAGAAACTGTTGCCCGTCTAGTGCCAAAAGTTCCAATGGGAGAACCGTTAGCAGCAGTTAGCAGTGGGCCACTGCCTCGGCTTGCTAATTCAGGTCCAACAGGGTGGACCAAACTCTTCTGGGAACCAGAGTCAACCAGAAAACGACGTCCTGACAGGGAGTCTGTGACAAAGAGCAGCTCACCTCGCTCGCCAGCGCCCACAGCTGCTACTGAGCGCCGGCTTCCTCGTTTCCCGACACCCATGCACATGGTGGGATGCAGCGCTTAGCTTTGTTTGCGAACCTCCGGTGGTAGAAACAAAGGGAGCTCCCCCGCCGAGTTCGCGCGCCAACAGCTGAAACCGCCGCTGGCTCCTCCATCTCCACCGTCTGCTCCGGCTCCACCGATGTACTCTGCACCGCGAACCGTCTGGTAGCCAGCAGGACCCGGTCCGCCTCCTCCGCCAAACCCCGGTAATCACCGGTAGATAAACAAGGGGAATTGGCCAAAGTAGCCCTCACTTGCGACGGAAGCTGGCGCAGGAAAATGTGAGGGAAAAGGAAACCCCCGTCGTCTGAACCAAGTAGCGACAGCATTTTGTCCATCATGTTCACAGCCGTGCCGTCACCCAAACCCGGCAGCGATAGCAGTTTATCAGCCCTCTCAGTTGAAGTCAAAGTGTATCTTCGAAGCAGAAACTCTTTGAGGGCGCCATATTTGTCCACGTGCGGCGGGTCGCGCAGCAGCGGCATGGCTTTGCGGGTTGACTGCATATCCAGAGCTGACACGACCAAGAAGTACCTGGTTTCATCTGCGTTCACGCCTCGGAGGCGAAAGAGTGCCTCGATGTGCTGGAACCACGAAACCGGGTCACTCTGCCAGAACTCCGGGAGCTTAACACTCGCTGCGGGAGCAAAGTCGGCTGGGTTCGGCTGCAACAGCTGAGCAGACGTCGCGGCGGCGGGGTCCGAAGAAGAAACAACATCCTCGTTTGGTTCTGACATATTTCACGTCAGGTCACCAACTGTAGCGTGTGAAGAAGGAGAAACAAACTGATCTGCAAGCAGTTGCCTTTAATCCTTCGAGCGTCAAAACCAGTTACAGAATGAATGAATGAACACACGAACACTTCTTCTTCTTCACCTGGTAAAACCTGGGGAGCACCTCGCTGGCTCCTCCTACTGGGTGAGAGAGAGATGAGGCCACATACCTCACCAACACACCACAAGGTATCTGTTTATGGTAGCTAACAGCTAACATGCTAAAAGTGATTTTTTTGTTGTTGCTCTAAATATCTTCTGAAGCTAACAGGTTGTAAATGACCACCAAATAATTACGCTCTATAAGTTTCAAGAAAATCCGCGGTGTGGTTTATGAGTTATCTTGCTAAAAATAAACGCTAATGACAACACAGCTAAATGGTAGCTACCTCCAGAGCAGGGAGCCGGGCAGCGACATTCAGTCTGAGCAGAGGAGGCTTTTTTCGGACACATGACGGTCGGTGGACTCTCTGGAAGTGTCTCCCTAGCGGACAAAAGTGGTACTGCACCGTTTTTAGGCCAAAATGAAAAACTGCGAATCAGAGCCAAAAATGGCTCTAAAAATATGGGGGGGAAAAATCCATAAATAGTACGCTTCGGTGTATAATACGCAGGACATTCAAATGAGCAAAAAAACTGTGTGTTATAGACCGACGAATACGGTAATTTTAAGAATTACAAGTCACTGTGAGAGCTTTCCAATATACAAATGGCTGGGTAGACGATTTGGACATTTTTTTAACCCCCCAGATTGTGAATACCGTATTCGGCGTCGTAAAATACGCTCCGGTGTTTAATACGCTTTGTCAAATTATTAACAATAAACAAGAACAAATTGTACACAATACGCCTCGGTGTTTAATACGCGTCATCGCCACGCGACGCGTCAGCTTTGTCCTGATCAAGATGGCGGCGACAGAAGCAAGCCAGTACGAAGAACTTCACAAGGAAACACGGTAAAAACAATTGTTTTTTTGCGAGAAAAAATATATTTCTTAACAGTCCTGCATCGCTTTGCATCGCTTTGAATGAGAACATGCGGCTGCTCGCTGGCTGCGCTGGGACAGGTGGGGGCGTGGGTTAGGGGCCAAAAACTCCGCCCCTTCTATTCTCTGATTGGTCCGGTCAAAAATCTACCGGAGAAATCGTTGTCTATGAGAGAAGTCCCAGACTGAGCAGTGAAGGGAAATGAGAATTGAGCGGAGCTGTGTAGGAAGGCGAGGGCCAGGCTATACCTTTCTATTTCTTTTTACAAGCTTTGAAATGTCACCAATGATGTGAAATGATGCATTTTATAGCCTACAATGTGTGTGTCTTCATTGATTATATTTACAAGTCTGTATTCATTTTAAAGTGTCTACTAATTACTTTAGTTTTACATATAATCTCACATTTGCTAATGTTAATCTTACAAGTTCACAATTGTTATAATTACAAGCTAATCAAACACTCTTATGGTGTGGTCACACCGAGCAGCGTTTTTACCTCCAAAGCTTCCAGCCTCCATGTAAAGTCAATGGTGGACGCACTGAGGCACCTCCTGGTGTCTGGCGTCAGGTCGCGTGCGTGTTGAGCGTGCTGAGTAGCGTTTTTTCGTGCACGTGAACCGGCTTCCACCTCCAAACCGAGCATTCAACATGTTGAAGATTTCGCGGTTCAAACTTTCAAACGCCGCTCAACTCCACCTGATTGGTTGGTGTGTCAACCAATCAGGGAGAGTCGGGGGGCGTGAACCGGCTTCCACCTCCAAACCGAGCATTCAACATGTTGAAGATTTCGCGGTTCAAACTTTCAAACGCCGCTCAACTCCACCTGATTGGTTGGTGTGTCAACCAATCAGGGAGAGTCGGGGGGCAGAAGAGAGGGGGCAGTGGGAGAGTCCCTATGTGACGCGGAAACGAGGGTGCGCGCGCACTATGTGACGTATTGTTTGTCGGAAAAAAAAAGAAAAGACTCGCGAGCTCGTGGACTATGGAAGAGAAACTCATTGTAGCTGTGTGTTCGCGACAATTCCTTCACGACCAGTCAAGTCTGCTCGACAGAGACGGAAATAAAAGGCTCCTCGCCTGGCGGAGTGCACTCTGTATACCGGTAAGCTCCTCCCACACCCCGTCGCCACAGCAACGAAGCCGCCGCAACACTACAGTTTGGACAACACTGGGTAGCGCGTCCACTTCCGTGCGTGAGGAGCGTTTTCGGAGGTCAAAATGCTGCTCGGTGTGACCACACCATAAGGGAAGCAGACACAGGTAAGATACTGACTGTTCTCACACTGCTCAGGAGGAAAGTCCTTCTTTGTTCTCTGAGCAGAGGACAGCCAAGTGTGATGCGGCCGGGATGAGGATCAGTTCCTCCAAATCCGAGGCCATGGTCTTGAGCCGCAAAAGGGTAGCATGCCCTCTCCGGGTCGGGGAGGAGGTCCTGCCCCAAGGGGAGGAGTTTAAGTATCTCGGGGTCTTGTTCACGAATGAGGGAAAACTGGAGCGTGAGATCGATAGGCGGATAGGTGCAGCATCCGCAGTGAAGCGGGCGCTGTACCGGTCTGTCGTGGTGAAGAGAGAGCTGAGTCAAAAGGCAAAGCTCTCAATTTACCGATCGATCTACGTTCCCACCCTCATCTATGGTCATGAGCTTTGGGTTGTGACCGAAAGAACGAGATCTCGGATACAAGCGGCTGAAATGAGTTTTCTCCGCAGGGTGTCTGGACTCTCCCTTAGAGATAGGGTGAGAAGCTCAGTCATCCGGGAGGGACTCGGAGTAGAGCCGCTGCTTCTCCACATCGAGAGGAGCCAGTTGAGGTGGCTCGGGCATCTGGTTAGGATGCCTCCTGGACGCCTCCCTGGTGAGGTGTTCCGGGCATGTCCCACCGGGAGGACCCAGAGGAAGACCCAGGACACGCTGGAGGGACTATGTTTCTCGGCTGGCCTGGGAACGCCTTGGGATTCCCCCAGAGGAGCTGCTCCATGTGGCTGGGGAGAGGGAAGTCTGGGCCTCCCTACTTAGCTGCTACCCCCACGACCCGACCCCGGATAAGCGGAAGAAAATGGATGGATGGATGGATTATTATTATTATCCGGTGTTTTCACACAGAAATCTATGGCGTCTCCTCTCAGCGCTCCGGTTAATGACACGGTTATTGATCTGGTTTACACCGCAGGGTTAAGAGGAGATTGACGAGCTGTTTTCCAGCCTGATGTTGAGTCTGAATCCAGCTGAAGAGAGAAACAAGCAGCTGATGTTGTGGACTAATGACTTCTCACACAAATCAATGTTACAGGCGCCACACATGAATCTGCTCTGATTATGAATGCACTTCTTCTGAGTTACACGACTGAACACTTCCTGACTCCACAGACTCATATCACTTATTTTGTCTAACCATAAATTTATCATGGTTTGAATGGATTACTTGATTTTTTTTGTGTGTATGTTGTCTATACAGTAGTTTATGTCATTTCTAGTTTTAATTATTTATTTATTTTGCATACTTATTTGACTTTTTATTTAAATAATAAATATTTGGTTATAAATTGATTTCTCAGTAATAATTAAACTTTCTGTGATATTGACAAATAACTCATAAGAGCTATCAGATCAAAAGTTAAATTTTGCAGCATGGACAAAATCTACGTAACTGTAAAAGACACCAATTTTTTTTGTTAAAATAGTCAAATTATGAATATTCTACCCTGGATACGTTTTTATACTGATAAATGTTTCCTGCTTAACTTCTTGTAACAGAAACTCTGAAATTCACGTATGGACAGAAGAATACAAGGAGCATGATGCCCATCGTTTAGTTGTCCATGGTGAGAGGCACCAGGCTGGTGTGGGTCTACTTACAGCACCTTGGTTTGGTGCCTGTACGCTGGAGTTTTCACTGGTAGATGAGAGAGTGGTTTCCGTACGCCTTCGCATTGGGAGGACAGACTAACTGTTGTATTAGGTACTGAAAGGCGCTCCTGCTGGTACTCCATCTTCTGCTGAGAGACCTCTATTCCCACAATGGCGTAACCTGGAAGTGCGTGACTGGGAGGAATGGTCTCTGATCTGAACCTAAGTGGTGTTCTGCTGTTAGACTTCTGTAATAGTTGTGTTCTTTTCCATGACAAACACAATGTTCAAATGAATGGGTGTCCTGTAGGAATGATCTTCAACTCCCTTCTTCAACAGAGCTTCAACCCCATCCCAGCAGACGTGGGGGACATCGAGTGTAAGGGGGGCCCTGTTCCATGCCTCCATTTTCAAGGCAGCTGCCCAGAGTTGTGGTTGCAAGGTTGTTTGTGCCTTCTGTTGCAGCCATCATCGAATCCAGTTGTGGACACCTTGGGTGTCAAGCTAAAGATGTTTTATAAGGCCTTGATCACTTGTGGGACTCCCGAAGCAGCTGAGGGTTAACTGCGGGCCATGCAAGCTGCAGCCCTGGCTGTTGCTTAAGCTTGAATGTGGGAGTTGAGTGAGATAGAAACTTTTGATCGGCTACAAGAAGAGAACCTCTGGCAAACTGTCAGGCCCCTGAGATGGGGAAAGCAGCACTTCACCCACATAATTGTATACTGGAAGTGGGGTGCTGTATATCTCAACCATGTTGTTGGACAATGGAAGGAATACTTCGAGAACCCCAATCCCTCCAGCAAGTCTTCCTTGGAGGAAGCTGAGTCTTGGACTTTGGGGTGGGTCTGTTTATAATTAGGGCTGAGGTTGCTAACTGGATTAAAAGATTTAGGTAGTGGTTTCCTCTTAAGAATGCAGACCAGAAGGTGTGTTACAAGAGCATCACTCTCCTCAGCTTCAATAAGGTCTAATCAAGGTGCTGGAGAAGAGTCCGGTTGATAGTCGAACCTTGGATTCAGGAAGAACAACTCTGATTTCGTCCTGGTCGTGAAACACTGGGTCACCTCTTTACCCTCAGTAGGGTCCATAAGGAGGCCTGGGAGTTTTCCCAACCTGTCTACAAGTGTTTTGACTAGGAAAAGGCAAATTCCTTTATTCCCTGAAGTACACTGTGGGAAGTGCTCCATGAAAATGGGACTGGGGTTCGCTGCTACAGGCCTTTCAGTCCCTATACAAACATGCATGAATTTTTCTCATCGCCGGCAGTAACCAGACTCAATAGTCAGATTCCACCAGGGCTGTCCATTGTCACTTATTTTGTTAAAAAACTTTATGGACAGAATTTCTTGGTGCAGTCAGGGGGTGGAAGGGTTTGGATATGTAAATTTAGGATTCAGTCATTCAAAAAGAGTTTTCTTGACTTTCACAAGTCCATGCTTGAAATATTGGCAGGGTAGCTGGACTCTCCTTTAGCGGTAAGGCAAGAAGTGCAGTTATCTGGGAGAGACTCGAGTTGAGCCACAACTCCTCCACACACACCGAGAGGACTTGGTTGATGTGGTTCGGACATCTGGTAAGGACACTCCCTGGACGCTTCCCTAGGGAGGATTTCCGAGCATATCCAACTGGTAGAAAACACCGGGGAAGACTCAGGACACGCTGGAGAGACTGTCTCTCGGCTGGCCTGAGAACGCCTTGGCTGGGGTAAAGTCTGGACATCCCTGCTCAAGCTGCTACTCTCAAGAACTGACTTTGGAACAAGCGGAAGATGGATATTTTTTGTCTATCTTTAAGAAACTATTTCAACATTTTTAATCAGACATGGTAAATTTAAGTAGCACCAATTCACAACAATTCAGGACGGAGAAAATTCAGCAGAAATTTGTTTCAAAACTACACAGTACTGTGGACTGGGCCCAAGTACTCATATTAGGCAGCTGTGGCTGAGTGATAAGATCAGTCGTCCTCCAATGTGAGAGTTGGGGGTTCAATTCCACTAGCAGTCACATGTTGAACTGTCCCTGGGCAAGACACTGAACATTGCCTCCGATGTGTGTCCCATCTGTGTATGAATGTGATAAAGCACTGATTATTCTTTGTACAGATCTTGTAGATTGTATGAATGGGTAAATGAGGCACATATTGTGTTGTAAAGAGCTTTGAGTGTCTTGATAAGATAGAAATGCGCTATATAAGTACAGTCCATTTACCTTAACTTATAACTAGAAAATCTCTAAATAAAGACAGGATTTTAAATTAAAAATTAAAAATATATAATGTAGTTAAAATGTGTCTGTACAGTGTTTTCCTGTGACAAAAGCAACAAATGATGGGGGCTAAAAAAGTAGTCTCCTTAAGTAGAGCCAATTTGGAATGGTAAATGGACTGTACTTACCGTATATAGCACTTTTCTATCTTATCAAGACACTCAAAGTACTTTACACTACAATCAGTGCCCTCATTTGGAATGTCATATACAGTATACAGTATTTAACATGAATGTTGTTGATTTGTGGGAGAAAACCTAAATATTTGGAGAAAACCACACAATATAAAGAACATGTAAACTCCATACAGAATATAACACTTGTGAAAATTATTTTTACAGTAACTTAGTTTAACTTGTTAACTTTTTTTCCCACAAAGTGCCCTGAGGTAATTGTGTAATTACACGAGTTAACCGTACAACAGATCAGAGTTGGGAGGTTTCTTGCAGCTGCCCTCACCCTGTATGGTCCTCTTGAAGAAGGCCTTGCAGGCTTCACAGGACGCCACGCCGTAATGATAACCAGAGGCAAAGTCTCCACAGACCAGACATAGACGTTTGGACACCAGAGACCCCACCGGGGTCCGGTAGTCTCCCCTCAAGATGGAGTCCACCTGAAGACACAAAATAAAACCAGTAGTTCTTCAAACATTATTTTAATAGACTGGTGTTTTTAAAAATTCATGGTTTAAATTGGGGCGGCATGGTGGCTCAGTTGGTAGAGCTGTTGCCTCTCAGCGAGAAGGTTGCCGGTTCAAATCCCAGCCTAGGACCCCTCTGGGTGAAGCTTGCATGTTCTTTCTGTGCATGCGTGGGTTTTCTCCGGATACTCCGGTTTCCTCCCACAGACCAAAATCATACATGTTAGGATGATTGGTAACTCTAAATTGTCCCTAGGTGAGAGAGTGAATGGTTGCTTGTCTCGTTTGTCTCCATGTGTCCCTGTGATGGACTGGAGACCTGTCCAGGGTGTCTCCCGCCTCTCACACAGTGACTGCTGGGTATGGGCACCAGCAACCCCCACGACCAGAAAAGGGGGAAGAGAATAAAAGATAATGGATGGATGCTGTTTATATTTTCTTCTCCGTTACCATTTGACCATTCCAGCACACAAGCTTTTCTCCTTTGTAGGGGTGCGAATCTCTCAGTGTCTGGAGAATCTAAATGATTCCGATTTTTGGTGTCACAATTCGATTCAAAATCGATTTTTTGATTCAGAAACGATTTTTGGTTCATAAACGATTTTTCTATTAAAATGGTCATAAATTTAGTTTCAGTTTTGTAACTGACAAGCTGAAAAGAACAAACGACAATGTAAACAAATGGAACATTTATTTTACAATAATTTTAGGTTCTGTACTGTTAAATTTTTTGCATCAGTTGATATTTATACAAAAAATAGGAACAAATTATACAGGAATGCATTAAATTCTGTAACTTAAATTACCAGTAGTAGGTTAGCTTAGTTGCCTGGACTTCTCTAAAACAATAAAATAAAAATAAAAATCTAGGAACAAATAATTCATCCATCCATCATCTTTACCCACTTCTTCCTTTAAGAGTCACGGGGGTCACTGATGTCCATGTCCAGCCATCACTGTGCAAGAGGCGGGGGACACCTGGACAGGTCTCCAGTCCATCACAGACAAATAAATAATTATATATATATATATATATATA
>JBBPBX010071020.1:3564-17184 GCA_038048925.1 Garcialebias charrua | reverse complement strand
TTTTATTTTATACTCAAACCAACCTGCGAAGGGCTTTCTCCTCGGGGCTTAAATGTGTGAGTCTCTGCCTCTTCCGCAGCGGCGGCCCAACGGACGTGTTCGAGTCCGAGTCCGACGACACCTGGCTGCAGGCCGGTAAAACCACAGAGATCTGCCGGCTGAAGGCCGCCATCTGCGAGCCGCCGCCGCCGGAGGAGCCGCTCTGCTTCCCGGATATGAGGAGCACTTTGTGGGCTCCGCCGGTCCCCGCCGTTACCACCACCATGTTGGAATAGTCCGTCGTTACGTTGTGAAATTAATAATTTTTAGTAGAAACCAGCTGGTTCCGCCCGACACCTCCTTCTCAACCGCTTGACGGAGTGGGCTGCGACCTTTAAGCTTTTCTATATCGTGGTGAAGCCTGATTGGCTGTCGCGTGCTGTGACGCGATCAGTTAGCGAGCTGTGATTGGTCGAAAAAATGATGCAACTTTGCATATAAGAAACGCCTCCCCCCGCTGTGAGTTGTGTTGCTGGACTTGGAGTGTTTATTTCATCAGTCAAAGATAAACACATTTTGTTTTTGTTTATGTTTTTTTTATGTTCATGCTGGTCATCTTGTGGTGTTTACAAGTAAAGACTGTCAGTAAAATATACTTCAAGATGATCAAAGGCCAAAATCTTTATGTTTAAAATTAGATTTACATCTTCTTCTTTCAGATTTTCCCTCTTCGGGATCCACCACAGCGAGTCCTCCTCCATCTCACTGTCCTCTGCATCTGTCCTCACTCCAACTATGTCCTCTTTTAAATGCATATATTTTTTCATTCATTCAACCTTTATTTAGGCAGGTTAATCTCATTGAGCCTCGAGGACTCATTTACAAGAGAGACCTGTCTACAAACTAAAGAATGATGACAACTGCAACAGTAGATTTTCCTTGGACAATCAATAATAGGCAATCATAAGAGAGGCATACAGATTTTTTTAACAAGTTAAGATATCAAAGTAGCAAAACAGACAGATTATAAGGCAGATGTAGAAAATCAAAAACAGGAACATGTCTGCATTGGTTTTTGCCAGGATTCCAACAGATTCTTAAAGCCATTTAGAGAAGTCAAGGTCGAGATCTTCAGTTCTTTTTGTAAGATATTCCAGGAAGCAGGAGCGGAGTAGAAGAAAGCCCTTTTTGCCAAGTTCAGTTCTCACTGACGGAACACTGCAGGTAATCATGTCCTGAGAGCGCACGCTGTAGCTGCACTCACGCAGAGACATGTAGGAGGAGATGTATGAAGGCAGCAGACCAAGAAGTGATTTAAAGATGAAAATGTACCAGTGGAAGAGTCTGCGTGAGGTTAATGATGTCCAGTTAACCAGTGAATACAGGGTGCAGTGGTGGGTATAATCACAGCCAGTTATGAATCTTAGAGCACCATGATAGACAACATCCAACATCTGCAGGGTGCTTGTAGGAGCATTCATGTAGATAATGTCACCGTAATCAATGGAGGGAAGGAAAGCCGCAGATACAAGGTGTTTCCTAACATTCGGTGTTAGACATGATCTGTTTCTGAAAAAGAAACCCAGTTTAACTTTCAGTTAGGTTTTCCACGTGGAGTTTATATACCGGTACAGTATATCTCCTCTTTGTCTTTTTCCTGGCAGCTGCATTTCTAACATCCTTCTACCAATATACCCACTGTCCCTCCTCTGGACATGTCATCTCAGTCTGACCTCTCTAAAACTTTATCTCCCAGTTTCATTCCTTGGTTTATACAGGTTAATCCCACTGAGCCTCGGGGACTCGTTTACAAGAGAGACCTGGTTTCTTTAACAAAGAGTGATGACAACGAAGGATAACAACGACAAAAATAGACAATCATAAGAGGCATACATTTTTTTTAAACAAATTAAAATAAAACGGCATCCAAAAGGACAGTCAAAAGGAAAAAGTAACGAAGAAAAAAAAACTGCTATATTATAAGGCGGTATAGAAAACTATAAACAGGAACATATCTGCATTGGTTTTTTGCCAGGAACTTAACAAAAAAAATTGTTCAACCTGTGCTGTACCTCTGATGATCTCATTCCTAATCTATCCATCCTTGTCACTCCTAGAAGAACTCCCACATCTTCATTTCTGCCACTTCCAGTTCTTTCTCCATCCTCTCTTCTTCTCCTCTTTACCACTCTCCTCATTTTCCTGGACAGTGGACCCCAAGCCATTGAAGTCCTACACCTTTGTGACCTCTGCTCCTTCACTCTTTCACCAGCCTCCCTCTCATTTACACACATACATGTCTCACTACGGCTGACTTTCATTCCTCTCCTCTGTGCTTAAAAAAGAAAGTCTTTTCACCTTGTTTAACCCAACTTTCCTTTTAAATTCTTTGCTCTCTGCTTCTTGTCTGTCTCAGAATAACTTCCTCATTCTTTCTTATCTGAAGAAGGAAATTCTTAGTAACTCAACAAGCTTTACAACTCTTCATGACCTTCCCCGAACTAACAATTTTCTTCTTCCCGTAAAAGAATTTAACATTTATTGACTGGCAAATTAAACTGCATTTTATTGTGGCTTTTTAATTTAATTTAATTTTCAAATTGTTCGTTCGCCTTATTGTAGTGTGGTGCATGCAGTGTTGTTGTTGTTTTCATGATGAAAAGGTCACATTTTTATTTGTGACAGCACAATCAAATGACAAAATGTGATCACTAAAAATAAATTTAATAGATCGTTCATTGTAGGTCTTCAGTTAAAAATAAACACATTTTAAGTAAAGGCCTAATTCCTTCGCCCAACATTGTTCCATGCTCCTGATGAGAACAAACAGAATTATAGCTGTTTTGGTCAAATGTAGTAAAACACTTTGTACTCTGATCTCATGAGATATTCCATGATCTGTAACAACTAAAATTTAGTGTTAAGGATTACTCTCAGCTACTACCACAACAAATTTCACCCAAACATCTGTTCGATCATCTGAGATTTTAGCTATTTTTGTGCTTGCTTTGGTTGCAGCCATTCTGAATGTGTCTGATTCTAAAAAGTAATTACCATATTTTTCACCCTATAAGTCACAGTTTTTTTGCATAATTTGCATGCCCTGCAACTTATACACAGTAGTGACAAATTTATGGATTTTTCCCTTATTTATAAACCCATTTTTGGCTGAGATCTGACGTTTTCATTTATTCTGACTGAAAATATGGAACACTACCATAGATGACAGTCTAGCAGTATGGCATGCCATTGTGTCATGTAACAGATAAAAATGGCTATTAATGACACAGTCGGCTTCCCATAGTTTGCCACCGTCATCTGCATGGAGCAACCGTCAAATCAATTTCATTTCACTGCGCCGCCCTGGCGAAATGCAGCTGATTTGACCCTTGAAGTGCATTTATTTAAATAAAAGTTCAACTGAGACACACCTTTACTATAAAGTCGAGCAAACAAATAATTGTTTTTAGGGGCTTATCTTGTTAAGTTTCAAAGAAATGGACAGCGAGTCGCCCTCTGTATATTCATGTTTCAGTGTATCCGCTTTAGAAATGAAGCAGATCTGACCGTCAAAGTGCATTTATTAAGGAAAAGTTAAACTGAGACACACCTTTGCAATAACTTTGAGCAACCAGATAATTGTTTTTAAGTATTAATCTTGTTAAATTCTTGTTAAAATCCTCCCGTAAACTAGCCTGGTTAAAACCAGACCCTTGTCCTTCACTTCGCTTCGTACTAGGGTCTGGACTTTCTCCATAGAGAACCGATTCTTGCTGGAGGCGTGGCCTCTGCTGAGGAACAAAACCATTGGATCTTAGAAAAATTTTGAACAGGGAAAAGCATTCTGCTCCCTCCCCCTCAGAGCCATATATGGCTGCTCCCCCGTGGTCTGTTGAACTTGACATCTGCTCCGCCTCCTGCAGCATTTTCTCTCGCTGCAGCCTGCCGCTGCATATTCTGTGTTTATATGTTAATAAAACGTTCTAAAAAAATAAAATAAAACCATGGATCGCTGGTCCAGCACACCAGAAGACCAGAAAATCTGATGGGACTCGGGCAGCAACGTAAAACCCGAGTTTAATTCTCTCGTGACAACCTGAGGCATTTCCTCATCAGCGGAGGGAGAGGAGGAGGAGGAGGGAGGAGGGAGCGATCACTTGACTTTTGGCCAAAAAAACAAAAGAAAACTCCAGATAAGGGATTAAGAAGGGGAAATTAATACATTTGTGTCACATATAAAACAGTCCTGCATCGCTTTGAATGAGAACATGCGAATGCTCGCTGGCTGCGCGCTGGGACAGGTGGGGGCGTGGGTTAGGGGCCAAAAACTCCGCCCCTTCTGTTCTCTGATTGGTCCGGTCAAAAATCGGCCAGAGAAATCGTTGTCTATGGGAGAAGTCCCAGACTGAGCAGTGAAGGGAAATGAGAATTGAGCGGAGCTGTGCAGGAAGGCGAGGGCCAGGCTACCCGTAAACATTCCTGCGGCCAAAATTTGGCAGCCAGTCAATTTTTGGCACAACACTGGCCCAACATTTCCGGGTTGTCTCAGCGATGACACAAATTAGATGTGACGTATACGGCGAAGCGACGTATTTTTGGATTTTCCCACTTTATTAGATATATTTGGACTTATAGGGCGGTGCGACATGTACGGAAGGGCATTGCATTCAACCATGAAAATATTTTTTTGGAGCTTATGTAGTAAAAACGTGATAATTATGTAGTAAAAACGTGATAATTATGTAGTAAAAACGTGATACTAAGTAGTAATAACGTGATACTATGTAGTAAAAACGTGATACTATGTAGTAAAAACGTGATAATTATGTAGTAAAAACGTGATACTAAGTAGTAAAAACGTGATACTATGTAGTGAAAACGTGATACTATGTAGTAAAAACGTGATAATTATGTAGTAAAAACGTGATACTAAGTAGTAAAAACGTGATACTTATGTAGTTAAAATGCGATAATAATTCAGGAGGAGCGTTTCCTTTAAATAGAGTAGACCTGCAGACTTCCACATATATCAGATGGGACAATGGTTAAGGCCGCTGCCTTTCATGCAGATGACGCAGGTTCGAGTCCAACCTGGTCTGACTGATTTTTTTTTTTTCTTTGGATTATTTATATAATAATATTTATGCTGAAAATACTTTGCTTATCAGCGTGATTGGGGTGTAATGTGGTTAAGTGACGTCTTAATTTATTAGGCTTCATGCTGTCCGCTGCTAATATTTTAAGACATAACAGACACACCGGTCTTTCCTCATCTCCCACCTTCGTCACAGTGAAGCCAAGGCTAAATACGCTTTCTTATTATCTTCGTCTGTCTTCGCCTTTCTTTTCATCCCTGTTAAATATTTCTCCATGCTGTATCTTCACTGCACTTTCTAAAACTTCTCATGCGCTGCTGTGGCTTCTTACTCTGTGAAAAAACTATTCTGTGCGCTCAGTCTGACAATAACAGCGCCACTGCCCCTACTGGCGCGGATGTGTAATTACACTTACCATTTCATACAGTTCAATACAGTATTACAAACCAATCAAAAGTAATGGCAAAAGACTGAAAATAGTTTATATATTTACAATAAATGCATGTACAAATAAGCTAACAGGGAGTGCCTGTATGTTGTTGTTTTTTTAATTTCGTTTTACGCAAGTTGAAGCAGTTGAAAGACTTCAGCTTTAGGGCTTAAAATTTGTTTACAGAACTCCTTTGGTTTTTTTATTTTTTTTTATTTTTTGGATGTGGGGCCCACATCCGATTGGCGGGCAGGAACATCTTGTGAAGGTCTCCCAAGAAGCAGTACGCTTGTAAACATGTAGGTCAACTAAGGGTAATCAATCATTGCTGTGAATAATCACGAAGTTGCTGCTGATCTGTTCATGTTGCTGTGTTCGTTCGTGCACACCTGCTAGCTCATACAAACTCATGATTGTACTGCTATTCATGTGATGTTTCTATGCTGTTAGTGCCTATATAAGGAAAATTTAACTTAGTTCATATCTTATATGTTACAGTTTTTCTATTACATTTTATTGTTTTATGTAATTGGGACCCTGTGATAATCTCGCTGCACTGCACACATCCCATTGCGAACAACAATAAAGAATCTCTGTAAAAAAAAATAAAAAAAACAAAGGAGTTCTGTAAACAAATTTTAAGCCCTGCTGAAGTCTTTCAACTGCTTCAACTTGCGTAAAACGAAATTAAAAAAACAACAACATACAGGCACTCCCTGTTAGCTTATTTGTACATGCATTTATTGTAAATATATAAACTATTTTCAGTCTTTTGCCATTACTTTTGATTGGTTTGTAATACTGTATTGAACTGTATGAAATGGTAAGTGTAATTACACATCCGCGCCAGTAGGGGCAGTGGCGCTGTTATTGTCAGACTGAGCGCACAGAATAGTTTTT
Organism: Garcialebias charrua; assembly: GCA_038048925.1. Classification (NCBI taxonomy): domain Eukaryota; kingdom Metazoa; phylum Chordata; class Actinopteri; order Cyprinodontiformes; family Rivulidae; genus Garcialebias; species Garcialebias charrua. The sequence goes on along the minus strand of JBBPBX010071020.1, from coordinate 10,779 downwards.
TCACAGAGTAAGAAGCCACAGCAGCGCATGAGAAGTTTTAGAAAGTGCAGTGAAGATACAGCATGGAGAAATATTTAACAGGGATGAAAAGAAAGGCGAAGACAGACGAAGATAATAAGAAAGCATATTTAGCCTTGGCTTCACTGTGACGAAGGTGGGAGATGAGGAAAGACCGGTGTGTCTGTTATGTCTTAAAATATTAGCAGCGGACAGCATGAAGCCTAATAAATTAAGACGTCACTTAACCACATTACACCCCAATCACGCTGATAAGCAAAGTATTTTCAGCATAAATATTATTATATAAATAATCCAAAGAAAAAAAAAAAATCAGTCAGACCAGGTTGGACTCGAACCTGCGTCATCTGCATGAAAGGCAGCGGCCTTAACCATTGTCCCATCTGATATATGTGGAAGTCTGCAGGTCTACTCTATTTAAAGGAAACGCTCCTCCTGAATTATTATCGCATTTTAACTACATAAGTATCACGTTTTTACTACTTAGTATCACGTTTTTACTACATAATTATCACGTTTTTACTACATAGTATCACGTTTTCACTACATAGTATCACGTTTTTACTACTTAGTATCACGTTTTTACTACATAATTATCACGTTTTTACTACATAGTATCACGTTTTTACTACATAGTATCACGTTATTACTACTTAGTATCACGTTTTTACTACTTAGTATCACGTTTTTACTACATAATTATCACGTTTTTACTACATAATTATCACGTTTTTACTACATAAGCTCCAAAAAAATATTTTCATGGTTGAATGCAATGCCCTTCCGTAGACATGTACGGTGGAAAATACGGTAAATTTCTCAGGGGGCCACAGTTACTGAAAGCCAAGAGCTCAAGGGCCAAACATCCAGCAGTTATTGTCATTCATTTGTTTTTATGGTTTAAAATTTATTTTTATTTAAAAAATAAACCCATTGGTGGGCCGGACTGAGTTCACCCTCAGGCCTGATTTGGCCCCTGGGCACCAGTTGAACAGCCCTGTAATTTTTCCTTCAACGTTTATTTATACAGGTTAGTCTCGCTGAGCCTCGAGGACTCATTTACAAGAGAGACCTGTAAATAAAGACGTGTAATAAAGGCTAATACTGAAATCATGTTTATTTCTTTTAACAAGACACAATACTTTGTGTTTTTTTTTTTCAGTGTGATACAACAAATCCAGCAGATGTGGGGAATGCAAACGATGACAACTCATATCATCAGTAAAGTTTAACAGGTGCGGCTCAGTTCACCACACATACTGATATACACCCAGATATACACCTGGGGAACCTGTAGTAAAAGCTTCAAGCTGATAAGAAAGAGCAAAGTTTACAACCTTTGACAACTTCTCAGCTTGTTCTGGCATTGTGTCAACAGCGAGCTCTGCAATGCCACAAAAAGCCTCCCTGAAGCAAACAAGTGTGCAGAAGAGAAACTTTCAACAAGGCTCCTGTTTGCTGTCAGACAGGAGTTCACGTGTTTGAGCATCTTTGTGCACAGTTTCCAGGGCAGGCAGCTGTAAGTGCAGCAGCCGGAGCAAACAGCAGCTTGTTTGCAAAACCTTCCTGGTACCAGAGTGTCCACACTGGTTTATAAGGAACTGTATAAGAAGGAGAGCAGGATTTCAAACAGGATGTGGTTCAGGTCAGAGCCAACAGGGAAATGTGCGCCATCAACTTCCTCATATCCAGTTTCTTCATGCCACTGAGGAGCAGATGAAGTTGTGAGAGTTCATTCTGAGATCACAGGAAACGCAAAGTTTTTTCTGCTGATCAGGGACGCCCCAGCATGAGACAAGTGCCACAGTTTGACTTCAGGGAAGTTCTCTGCTATATATTTATGTGTTGCTGTGAAGTTCTGCTGAACCAGGACAGAAGGGTGACGAGAGAAAAAACGGAGTCATCAAAGTCAAAGTCAACTTTATTGTCAGAACTGCAATATGTACAGGACATACACAGGATTGAAATTGCGTTTCTCTCAGTCCCTCGGTGCAACAGTAACCATTTAAACACTAAAACACTGAAACATTTAATAAACATAAGCATAAAATAGTAAAAGTGTAACACTGTCCTGAGTTTTTGCATAGTAGTATAAAAGTATGAAAATTTACACCAACACTAAAACACTAAACATTTAATGAACATAAGCATAAAATGAAATAATAAAAGTGTAATACTGTCCTGAGTTTTTGCATAGTAGTATAAAAAGTATAAAAAGTATATCTATAAAATAAACTGAAGGTTCTAGCATTGACATTTGCAAAGAGTGGCAAAGCAGCATATGAGTTAATGTACACAGTATATGTATGAGGTAGTTGATGTTGGTATAGAGGTCATCGTGTTTTGTGTAAATATGCAGCGTGAACACCTTACCCTCAAACATCCAAACGCTTTTTGTAAAAAGGAAAAGTACTTGAGTGAACGGATATTTTTGTTATGCCACAGCATAGACCTAGTTTAAAGAGTATAGGTCTACTTTAATTCAGGGAATAGGTCTGTGGAATGGTTTGGAAAATGATATTAAAGTTGCAAAGTCAATATCTATGCTTAAGAATGATTAAAACTAAAATTCTGAAATATATATATATATAAATTGGTTTATATCCAAATTACTATACTATATGGTAAAGTGTGATGAGTTATTTATTATGTTATATTTTATACAGATGATTGTTGTCTGAATTGATTGTTTGAATTAATTTTGTTTAAAGAAGGGGCAGATATGATAAGATTTTTTCTTCTTCTGCTTCCTTTCATTTCATGTATTGTTTTTATTTTTTATGTGGTTTTTTAAAATAGTTTTTTGTGTTTTTTTTATATCTGAAATGAATAAATAATTTAAATTAAAAAATAAATAAAATAAATCACAGAGAGCTTGGCGAGTTGATTGAAACTTGTCAAGGAAGCTGAAACTGAAGCTTTAAAGTTCAACTCATCAGAACAACAGCCAAAAAGGCAGTTTGACACGTTAAAATCTAAAACCGATAGTTATCAATTTAGCAGTTCAATCCTAAAAAACCAGCAAAACAGTAGCTAAAAACTAAAATAAGCCAAAATTTAGCTAAAAGCAAAATTTAAAAAATGCTAAAATATATAACCTGCAGAACAAAGCTAAAGCTAAAATTAGTAAAAGAGTTGATAAAATGTAAACAAAAAGAAAATAGAAATAATAACTAAAAGGTAGTTTAAGAAAGCAGTACAGATAGTCCTCGACTTACGACGGAGATCCGTTCCTACGTGGCGTCGTAAAGCGAATTTCGATGTAAGTCGGAACATACGTACATACTGCGCCTTTTACGTACAATACTGTATTTTACCAAGCACTTAGCCTATCCTAACACAGTACCCTACATAATTATCAAAAAACGCATACATTTGGGAGCCATTATAAAGGGAAAAAATAGTTAATTTCCTACTGGGATTCTGTGGTGAAGCCCCTCCGTCCCTCCTCCGTATTCTCTATTGCGTTTACGACGTAAAACCGCCGTCCAGCTCGGTCCATCTGTCATATTCCGTTCCGTTTACGACGTAAAACAGGGTTCACAGTACAGTTTTGTTTTGTTTTTTGGAGGACCAGACTTAGCTTTTTTTTTTGAGAGTACAGGGCAGAATTCCTCCGCAACTACGTTTAATTCGTAAAACCGGAAACCGGAAACTGCGTAACTCGGCTTTTCAAAATAAATTTTCAAAATTTGTTTATTTTTTTAATGGGAGATGCGTCATAACCGCGAAACGTCATAACTCGAGACCGTCGTAAGTCGAGGACTACCTGTATATGAACAATAAAGTTAGCTATTTAGTAGCTAAAACCTAAAATTCACAATTAGTACATAAAATATCAAACTGGCAAAACAATAGCTAAAAACTAAAATAAGCCAAAATTTAGCTAAAAGCTAAATTTAAAAAATGCTAAAATATATAACCTGCAGAACAAAGCTAAAGCTAAAATTAGTAAAACAGTTGATAACATGTAAACAAAAAGAAATGAGAAATAATAACTAAAAGGTAGTTTAAGAAAGCAGTATATGAACAATAAAATTAGCTATTTAGTAGCTAAAACCTAAAATTCACAATTAGTACATAAAATATCCAATTGACAAAACAGTAGCTCGAAACTAGGTTAGGAGAAAAGTAGCTAAAGTAAAAGCTAAAACTAGCAAAAGTTTTAATGAGCAAAACAATCGCTATAAGCAGGGCAGAATGGTGGCGCAGTTGGTAGCACTGTCAACCCTCATCGAGAAGGTTGCTGGATTGAATCCTGAGACCTTTCTGGGTGGAGTTTGCATGTTCTCTCCGTGCATGTGTGGGTTTTCTCCGGGTACTCCGGTTTCCTCCCACAGAACAAAAACATGCATGTTAGGCTCATTGGTGACTCTAAATTGGTTCTAAGTCTAAGTGAGAGAATGAATGGTTGTATGGACTGGAGACCTGTCCATGGTGCCCCCCACCTCACGCACAGTGATGGCTGGATATGGGCACCAGTGACCCCCACGACCCCAAAAGGAAGAAGCGTATAAAGATAATGGATGGATTGCTTAAAAGCTTGTGATGAAGCAAGTACTGTATGGTGCCCCCCACCTCACGCACAGTGATGGCTGGATATGGGCACCAGTGACCCCCACGACCCCAAAAGGAAGAAGCGTATAAAGATAATGGATGGATTGCTTAAAAGCTTGTGATGAAGCAAGTACTGTACTGCTGTACTGTATACTGAAGCAGATTTCAAAGAGCACTTTTCAAGTTCAAGTCTCTTTATTGTCGTTTCCATCACGTGGTACATGAGGTGGAATGAAATTATGATTTTTCTTGTTGTTTTTTTTTCTTACAATGATTACCTGGTTAGATATTCATGAGTCTAATGCTCCACAACCTTCTACCTGAAGGGAGTGGGGCAAAAAGTGTGTATGCTGGGTGAGTGGGGTCCTTCATGATTCCACCTCCTGCCTGTAGCTGGACTCATCGATGTTTGTGATGCATCCCACCACCGCTGTATCATCTGCAAACTTTATAATGTGACAACCTGGATGGGTAGGTGCACAGTCATATGTGAGCAGAGTGAACACAAGAGGGCTCAACACACATCCTTGGGGAGAGCCAGTGCTGAGGGTTCTGGTGGATGAGGAGAAGTTGTGGATCCTCACTGACTTTGGTCTGTTTGTTAAGAAGTCTAGGACCCAGTTACATATGGAGGGGCTTAGTCCTAGTCTGAGTAGTTTGTCCATCAGGGTTTGGGGGATCATGGTGTTGAAGGCAGATGTGAAGTCCACAAAGAGCATACGGACGTATGAGTCCTTCTGTGGCGTAGTGGTAAGGGCAGTCGTCTCCCGATCGGAAAGTTGGCGGTTCGACTCCCGGGACCCGCACCATGTGTCGTTGTGTCCTTGGGCAAGACACTTAACCCCGAGTTGCTCCCGGTAGGACTGGAAAGCACCTTGCATGGTAGTCTGCCGCCACCGGTTTATGAATGTGTGTAGCATTCAATATATGTGTAGCACTTTGAGATTTTCAGTAATGAAAAGTGCGTTATAAATTGAATTAATTATATTATTATTATAAGTAGTAATAGTTTATTTTAGTATTTATGTATATAAATATATTTTTCCACACTCCACCACACTCTTGCAATATTCTAAACGTTTCTAAAGTCTAAACACTCTAAAAGAGCACAGAATGTCATGATTTCAGCTCTCTGCCTCGTCTGCTCTTAGCCACCTGCAAGCACTCGGCCACGCCCACTTCCCTATACAAAGATCAGCTGATCTGCTGTAGGAGGAAGCTTTTTCTGCAGCTGTGCACTGCACAAAGGTGTAGCAGGTGCTAAATAATTTAAAACTATTAATTTTAAATAAAAATGTCATGCCAATCATGCGGCTCATCAATCAATCGGCCAGTTTTGTCATGTCCAATCTTACTTTGAAAAACCAAAACAGAGTGAGTCTGCAAAAAACAAATTGCGAAGTAGCGAGGGACTACTGTGTTATTATTTTTGTTAAGGACTTCAAACATCAAAACGTATCCTCTCAAACTGCGAAAAGTACATTTTGGTTAAACCTACAAGACTTCTGCCTGTGTGTACACACTAACTGACTGGCACCACAAACACCATCCAACACCAGCTAATGAAGAAGTGAAAGAACACTCTAGAGTTTTAAAAGGCATGTGGTGAGTTTAATTAAACAATGCTAATGAGCAACTAATTAAATGTTTTTCGATCAAAACAAGTCAGTAATTACCTGGAGCAGAGATGGATAATGAGCACACTACAGTCACTTGTAGACAGGCAAACCCTTGGAGACCCGAGTAGATCAATTCCCTCAGTATTAATGGGCGCTTTCTTTTGCCTGTCTTTCCTTCACCCTTGTCTTTCCCTGCTACGACTCTCCCAATATGTCAGACCACAGAAGGGATGAAAGAGTGCAGCCATGAAGCCCGAAGAGGAGCTCTTGAGGAAATACTTCAGCTTGAGTGTTGACAGAAACATCAAACATGCTTTTTATGCCAATGTCATTCACTCACTCTGTCTTTCTCACATGTGCTTCCCCAATCGATTGATCCTAAACTTCTTCTTTTCCTCTCTAGTGGTTTCACTGGTCTCTGATTTTTCTCTTTGAATGGAAATTAGCCATGTGGAGGGAAACTCAGCAGAGCACCCCTCTGTTGTGGTGATGGTCAACCCTTCCTGGTCACAACAACAGGTCGATGTCTGCGCTCGGGTTCTTGTCTTCAAGATAAAAGATCATGGGACGAGGCCACGGCCACAGAGACTGGAAAAGTTGCTGTTTCTAAACCACAAAATGTCATGAGAAAAAAAAAACAGGAATCACCTCATTCTAAATCCAATCCAAACCAACTTGGAAGTAAGAGACAAATCCTGTGGGGAGTGAAAGAGGGACAGAAGAAAGATAAGAAACAATCCATCCATCCTCCATTATCTTTACCCACTTCTTCCTTTTCGGGATACAGGGGTCACTGGTGCTCAAATCCAGCCATCACTGTGCGCGAGGTGGGGGACACCTTGGACAGGTTTCCAGTCCATCACAGGGACACATAGAGACAAATGAGACAAACAACCATTCACTCTCTCACTCACACCCAGAGACAATTTAGAGTTACCAATCAGTCTAACACGCATGCTTTTAGTCTGTGGGAGGAAACTGGTGTACCCGGAGAAAACCCACGCATGCACGGAGAGAACAT
>JBBPBX010071019.1:0-18431 GCA_038048925.1 Garcialebias charrua | reverse complement strand
TTTTTCAAAAAAATCTAGTGTGATCACAACATATTCATACACGAAATGTATCCTGTTGGAGTTATTTGAAATAAAATTCAATGTTTTATAGACATAAATGTGTCAACCTACGTCCATTATTTTCTACTTTGTATTACATATTATCAATTCTATCAAAAACCACAAAGCTGATATTTTTCAAAAAAATCTAGTGTGATCACAACATATTCATACACGAAATGTATCCTGTTGGAGTTATTTGAAATAAAATTCAATGTTTTATAGACATAAATGTGTCAACCTACGTCCATTATTTTCTACTTTGTATTACATATTATCAATTCTATCAAAAACCACAAAGCTGATATTTTTCAAAAAAATCTAGTGTGATCACAACATATTCATACACGAAATGTATCCTGTTGGAGTTATTTGAAATAAAATTCGAATTTTTATAATTTATTTTCGTTGTGCAAACACAGGTTTTGGAAAAAGTCAAAGCGAAACTACTTTAAATGCAGCACATTTGACCATACGTGACAATATTAAAGCGTGGTTAAGCTCAGGAGCCCTCGTACTATTAAAGTCAGCTATGAAATATATTTTATATCTGTTCATTGAGCTACATTTAAAGACATAAAGCCGCCCGCGCGCCGCGTGTTACTCGTGGCGAAACTACTTTTTAAAATCGTGCAGTTTTGAGCAGTACGTGATTTTATTAAGGACACGTTCAGCTGAAGACCCATCTTTGCTATAAATTTAAAAAATAACAATTGTTTTTACCGTGTTATTCATGTAAAAGTCCTGCCGTGGTAGCTTCCCTCGCTTCCGTAAAAACAGCTCTCGTCTCCTCCTCCCTCCTTCCGGAGCGGGTGAGCTCGCTTCAGTACACCTCTGAAAGCAGCCCGAAAATCTCAGGAAATCTCGCGCGGCTCCGCTCGGAATAGCCGGTGGGAAAGGATGAAAGGGGGTCTCTGCGACGCACATATGACGTAACATCCGACCCGAGCCGACCGGTGGAAAAGGGGCATTACAACTAAGTACTAGACTTCTTAAGAAACAGACCACAGTCAGTGAGGATCCACAACTCTTCCTCCACCATAACCCTCAGCACTGGCTACCCCCAGGGATGTGTGTTGAGCCCTCTCCTGTTCACTCGGCTCATATATGATTGTGCATTCACTCATCCAGGCTGTCATATTGTAAAGTTTGCAGATGATACAGCGGTGGTGGGATGCAATACAAACAACGATGAGTCCAGCTACAGGCAGGAGGTGGAACACCTGGAGAGCTGGTGCAAGAACAACAACCTTCACATCAATATGAAGAAGACAAAGGAGATAATCATTAGGCATGTAACGGTTGTAATGAGTTTACCGAACCGTTTCGGTACACCACGTTCGGTTCGGTCCACCTGCGTACCGTTTCGGTTATTTTTTCACTCATTAAACGTTCTTAACAGGGGAATATATGCACCGCGGAACAAAATTTCCTGGGCGCGTTTCAGCACGGACCTATTTTCGCGTGGCACGCGCAGCATTTAGCCGTTAGCATCTCGTGCGGTCTCCTGTTTTTGAACGTTATAACTTTCTTTTTAAAAGACGAGCGCACGCGCAGCTTGTGTGGACTTTGTTTCATGAAGACTCTGCAGCAGCTGAGTGCGTGACGCAGCAGCAACACGTCACGTGAACGCGCTGGAAACTGTCATCTGAACGTGAACAGCAGCTGTATTAAAACTCCTTCATCCGAACGTGAATGAAGAGCTGTATTAAAACTTCATCCGAACGTGAACAACAGCTGCATTAAAACTCCTTCATCAGGTAATCAGAGCGGTCCAGAGCAATAACACAAGCTGTATGAGTTTTTAAATCTCTGAATCTGTCTGAACGTTGTTATATGCGTAGGGTTTAAAGTTACTGAGCGTTGCTATGAGACATTCATCACGTCAATAGGGGTGGGCCATATCGTCTCGTTTACGATAATACCGGTGGATTTTTTGACACCGGTGAAAAAAATTATATCGCGGCATCCTATGATGACGTCATTTGACTGCGTCACTTTGCGATAACGGTGGTTTTGTGGAGGAACGCGGACCGCGTGAAGCAGCAGACAGCAGCCGGTGTTCCGTGGAGACTGCCTTCATGTGGAGATGCCCTACATTTTGTTAATACGCATGCGCGCGCACACCGCGAGGAGGAGGAACGAGCTAGCATTAGCCTCATAGTTGCATCGTAGCTTCACCGGGCAGCCGGCTTTGTGCGATCAGAGGTCCCTGGAGCTCGCCTCGATGTCGGACTGGAAGCCGAAGACATCGGGGGGCAACGAGCTAACTTGGAATAATAAAGCCGACAACCTTTTAGGAGGTGCGTGCAGCTAAACCGGACTGCCCGGAGCTGCGGGTTCGGGGGCTAAAATGCTAACAGCTGAACGCGGCGCGCACAGACTGCGGCGTCGGTAAGTTATTAAAACTTTTTCTGTCTCCAACTGTATGAAGTTAGGATACTAACAGTCCTTCCTGTAAAGGGTTTAAACTGCGTGGTGCTACAGAAAGCTGCGAAGCTCAGACGTAACGCAGCGGTGCTAACAACTGGAGCTAACAGCTGGAGCTAACAGCTGGAGCTAACAGGCAAACTGATGACAGAAGCTGCCGCTTAAAGTAAGAAATTATTATTTTTATTTACTGTATGCTCTTTTAAAATGTGTTAAAGTGTTAGAATAGTCATTACCGCACACCTCAGTGGCGGCTGGTGCGGTATATATATTTTTGCTTGTTAAATATGAATATATTTTTTTGTATTCTGGTGACTGTTTATGAAAAGTCATTTTGAAATTACACATTTGTTTGATTGATTCAATAAAAGGAGAAAATGTGAAATATCGTCTGATATCGTTATCGGGGTATTTCAAAAAATATATTGTGATATCATTTTTTGGTAATATCGCCCACCCCTACACGTCAACACTTCAAAAAGTTCAGCTCTTTATGAAAAAACTAACTGATGTTGTCAACAACAAGCCTTGGACCAGATTAAAGCCCTGCCTGCCATGATGATGAAGAGTGAGAGATTCAATTGTTCAAGAGGTATTGTTTTATTATTATCTAAATAATCTTTTTTTTTAATCATAATCTTATTAACTTGTTTTTTTTAAATCTCTTTTGTTTTTTATTTCCAGTCTGTGACAGAGGTAAATCCACCTGCAGCTAAGTGATGACTGAACTGAACTCTGAACTGTTCCCACAGTCCCACCTGTCCCACCAAGAAGAAGTTGTGAGTACAGTAATGAGGACAAATACAGCCACACTGCTGCTACTGGACAAAAACTTGATTAGTTAGATTGTAAACAGTCTGTTGCTGCTTATTGTTCTGACTGTTATTGTATTTATTAAGATTTTTATTATTGTTAGTATAGTTTATTTATTGTAGAGTGCTGTTTATTTAAAATCAGAGTCAGAGTCAGAGAGTCTTTATTGTCATTTGCACCGCATGTGGTACATGTGATGAAAACGAGATTATGTACACGGGGTCCCAGTTACATCCAACAACAAATGCAAGAGAAAAACAGTAATAACATCTAGAATTAACTAAGAAAAACATCAACTAGTAATACACTAAGCCCTAATATAGTGGAAAAACATCATTATAAACAGCAGCACGAACATGAGTCTGTATGAGCAGATGGTCACAGATGAACACAGCAACAAGAAAACAGATCAGCATCAGCATGATGTGATATTTTGCAGTGTTTATTTTTATTTTATTTTTATTTATTCATTCATGAGTCTAACAGCCTCAGGGTAGAAGCTGTTCCTCAGTCTAGTGGTTCTACATTTGATGCTCCTCAACCTCCGTCCTGAGGGGAGTGGGGCAAAGAGTGAGTGTGCTGGGTGAGTGAGGTCTTTCATGATGCAGGTGGCTCTTTTCCTGCATCTGGAGGTGTAAATGTCTGTGATGGTGGGGAGACTGACTCCGACAGACCTCTGTGCAGCCTTCACCACTCTCTGTAGAGCTTTCCTCTCTGCAACTGTGCAGCCTCCATGCCACACGTTGATGCTGGAGCACAGGACGCTTTCCACTGCACACCTGTAGAACGAGGTGAGAACTGGGCTGCTCAGACCAGCACGTCTCAGTCGTCTGAGGAAGTAGAGTCTTTGATGCCTTATGTGCCTTATGTGCCTTACTTCATATGCCACTTTGCCTATATACCAACATCAACTACCTCATACATATACTGTGTACATTAACTTATATGCTGCTGTGCCACTCTTTGCAAATGTCAACGCTAGAAACTTCAGTTTATTTTATAGATTTACGTTTTTATACTTTTCATACTACTATGCAAAAACTCAGGACAGTATTACACTTTTATTATTTCATTTTATGCTTATGTTCATTGGGTGTTTGGTGTTTTAGGGGTGTTTGGTGTTTCAGTGTTGGTGTAAATTTTCATACTTTTATACTATTATGAAAAAACTCAGGACAGTGTTACACTTTTTTACTATTTTATGCTTATGTGTATTAAATGTTTTAGTGTTTAGTGTTTAGATGGTTACTGTTGCACCGAGGGACTGAGAGAAACGCAATTTCGGTCCTGTGTATGTCCTGTACATATTGCAGTTCTGACAATAAAGTTGACTTTGACTTTGACTTTGACTTTGACTTTCTTGATCAGGCTGGTGGTGTTGTTGGTCATCCAAATGGGTCACTTTTATTTATTACTACAATACAATACAAACATATTTTTGGCACATTTTCAAAATAAACATTTTGTAAGTCTTTATTTTGTAAAAAAAAAAAAAAATGTACCGAAAAAACCCGAAAATAAACCGAACCGAGCTCTCCTTGTAGTTGAACCTAACCGAAATGTGATTTTAGCGTACCGTTACACCCCTAATAATCATAGACTCCAGAAGGAACACACACACCTACACCTAGTTGTGGATGATATGGCTCATATATTATATTGTGATATTTCAGGGCATTCTGACGATAACGATAAATTTCGTGATATAAAAAAAAAACACAAAAAAAAATCATAGTTATTTATTTGACAAAATTAACTTAACATGTTGCTTTGCAGAATTATATAAAAATAAAAATAAAAAAACAAGGGGTAATAATGTTACTGAAATTACTTTATTTAGTAAAGTATTCAGTCTCAAAGTATAATTTTTTAATGACCCTTCTGTTATTTAGATTGAAAAAGCCTGCACAAAATATAGATCAACAAAAACCACCACAAAAACTAAAGTGCAGGTGTAGTTTCCCTAAACAACTAAAAAAAATGAAGCTTATGATCTGTTGAGCATAAATGTAACCTACAACAAAATATGTTGCCTTTAAATGAGCTATAACTTCCAGAACTTATAACAAGGTGATCAGCTGACCCTGAAGCTTGTGGTGTTTCAGCTTCATCTTTTCCTGCAGGAATGATTCATTTCTCCAATTCATTTTTTTAACTGATCTGTCTTTGAACACCTGTCTCTTGGTCCATGGACCGACTGTGGAACTCTAGAGACAGTTGAGCTGCGCGTGTTTGTACAGACAGTTTAGAGCGGGGGGAGAGACAGCTGAGACGCGCGTTGTTTGTTTTTAGCATTTTAGCTAGCTAGTATTGTGCATAACTAATTAGCGTTACACCAGGTGGAGAGGAGGTGAGCAGTTAGGTTTGGTCGTTCGGTGCGTTTGGTTGTTAAGGGGTCGGGGCGCCCTGAAGTATTACGTCATGAAATCAGCATATCATGATACCATTTTTTGCCCAGGCAATTTGTACTTGTGAGTACAGTACACCTAAATGACAACCTCAGCTGGAGCAACACCACCACCAGCCTGATCAAGAAAGGTCATCAAAGACTCTCCTTCCTCAGGCGGCTGAGACGAGCTGGTCTGGGAAGCTCAGTCGTCAACTCCTTCTACAGGTGTGCATTGGAGAGCATCCTGTGCTCCAGCATCAACGTGTGGCATGGAGGCTGCACAGCTGCAGAAAGAAAAGCTTTGCAGAGAGTGGTGAAGGTTGCACAGAAGATGTTGTAGTAAGTATCTCCACCATCACAGACATCTACACCTCCAGATACAGGAAGAGGGACACCTGCATCGTGAAAGACCCCACTCACCCAGCACACACTTTTTGCCCCGCTCCCCTCAGGAAGGCGGTTGAGGAGCATTAAGTGTAGAACCACTAGACAGCTTCTACCCTGAGGCTGTCAGACTCATGAATATCTATTCAGGATAATCACTGTGAAAAAAATCACATCATGTTACTGCTGATCTGTTCATGTTGCTACTGATCTGGTTCATGTTGCTGTGTTCATGCATGCTCATCTGCTCACAAAGACTCATGTTCATGCTGCTGTTCGACAATGTTTTTCATGATATTAGTGCTTAGTGTATATTTAGCTCATGTTTTTCTTAGTTCATATCTTCTATCTTATTACTGTTTTACAGTTTATTGTTGGCTGTAACTGGGACCCTGTGTACATAATCTCGTTGCACCACATGTACTACATGAGATGTGAATGACAAATAAATCTCTCGGACTCTGACTCTGAAATACAGCGAGACACTCTGGAGACTCCTTTATGAGTCCCGCTCACCAATCAGTCAGAGCTCAGTGAGATGCCAAATTTTATCACAACTAGGACTGGGTGATATATAGATATTTTTAAAATATCGAGATTTAAAAAAAAAAAGCGATATAAGTTGAGACTATCTTGATATAAACAATATAGTTTTATACCTGACTAAATAAAGGTTGAATGAAAATACCAGAAAATCCTCCTGCTACCTTCTTTCTCCCACTCGCCCTCCTCCTTCTCCTTCACTGAACACAAACCCAGCCCCTCAGCGGCCCCCTCCTTCCTGCCTGCAAGAAATGGGCAGAGACTTTTAGCACAACAACATGGCAGATATGAAGAGCCGCTAGCTGCTGAAGGGGGGAAAAAAAGTTCTTTCTGAGCTAGTTTGGATTTAGATTGTCGGATGAGGGGCAGAGAAATTATTTTTGTAAACAATGCTGAAAATAGTCCAGACGAAAGGTCAGAACTACGAATCTTTTTCACCTTTTAAACAGCGGAGTGGAGCATGAACCTTGAAACGGCAGAACCGAGTGTTTTTACACCCTCCTGCTTCCTTAAAACAAACCACGAGTCCGAGCTTATTTAACCGTGCTGAGCTTTATAGGAGCAGAGAGAGGTGGAGACATTAATAAATCAACAGCTTATCATATTGCTAAAGACACTGTCCTTAGTGGTTAACAAGATGGATAATGCTTTAGCAGTCTTGTTCCACAGCTGAGACCGACTGTGTCTTTAGCATCACCTTTCAGGATCTGGTTATTAGACAGATTAAATGTTCAATATGAATACCCCGATGCATGCTCAATAATCCAGGTAGAAAAATCTAAAAAAAAAAAAAGAAAAAAAAGTCTGGTCCTCTGGACATTCATTTTGTTTTTTTGAATGTCCAGAGGACCAGACTTAGCTTTTTTAGGTTCAATATGAATATTACTCTTTTTATCACCACAGTAATAATTAGACATTAGTACCGGTAGTTGTAAACACTCAAAACAATATGGTTTAGAGTTTACCTTTAACCTAAATATTTTAGGAGTACACATTTTTAAGAATCACTTTAAAAGTTACACATGTTTTCTTTGGTGCCCGTTTGGTTTTCAAATGTATTATTGTGTTTGAATGACAGGGATTAACTTAAAACACTTTGTAGAACAGTGCTTTCTAAAGTTCAGTGCATTTTCTTCAATCATATGACAGGTGCAACAGGCCAACCCACTCAATGAGGTGGCCACCAGTTCTTGGTTGTGAATGCCCTGGCAGATAGCAATAACCAATCAGTGATGGAGAAAGGTCAGGCGAGCTTTGAACCAATAATGATGATTGATTGTTTGAAATGTGTTTAATGGGTTAACTAAGAAATTGCAGATCTGACTCCAAATCCACCCAAATTATCCCCACCCGCCCAAAACCCCAAATCTGGCAAACACTGCTAGCAGGACATTTTGGAACTCTTCATGCTTCTTCTGCTGACGAGCTTTATGGAAATGCCAAAAAAAGTTAAGTCAGGTCCTCTGAATGGATTAATTCATTAATTAATTAACTTGTTGAAACATTTTGTCTTTAATCCAAAATACTTGGTGAATAGTTTTTTTTAGAATTTATGTTTTCTTGACTAATGTTTATCAATCTTTAATGATTTCTGCAACACTTGTGAATATGCTTGGCTAGTTTAGTGTCAAGCTAACCCTTAAAACTGTATCAACTTGGTATTTGCAATTGGGTTTTATCAAGCACAGTTATGTGGGAAAAACTTAGCTCGTTTTCCTCCCACATGATCTTGTAGCCTTCCTTGGTAAGAGATCCAACAAACCCTTCAGATAAGAAATGTTTTCCTCTAACGGTGCCTAGTACCGCTTTGCTCTTAAAAAACATGTGTTGCCCAAGATGAGATGAAGTCATAGTACTTGCACAGACACATACACACAAAAATGAACAGCGCACTTAGAGTCTTTGAAGTCTGCCGTCGAGTCTCTGATCAAGATGTCCAGTTTACATTGATGACCATATCTCCCGCCGAACTGTGAGACTTTCCAGTTGTGTCAAAGGTGAGAAGATATTGTAATTTGTTACACGTCAATGTGAGTAAGTGTGTGTATTTAAGTTTTACTGTGACGAGATTAAACAGACACTTTGATCTTAGCAGTAAAACTGTTTGTGTGTGACTTGTACATCCGAGACGATCGTACAACTCTTTGTTTTGTTGTTTTTCCTTCATTTGTCACAGTTATCTTTAATAAATGACAAATCATTATTTTAAAAGGAGTCTATGATTGTGTGTGTTTTACTAAACAGCTATGCCAATCTTTCCACGAGCCTGACAAATGATCTAAAATATGATAAAACATTTAGGTATTTGGGTTGATTTGAAATATCATTAAACATTTTGGCGTCACGAACAGGATTATGCGGAGGACTGCACGCCGTTTAGACAAAAAAAGGAAACTGTGTTTTGAAAGCAGGAGTGTGAAGTCCTCGTTCCTGCCAGTGTGCAGAAGTGAAAAGTGAGAGCTGATAGAGGTGTGATTCCCTGTCAGCAAATTAAGTTGTGTTGTGTTTACGATACGGTGTGGGGGACGCTCCAATCAATATTCAAAAAACAAAAACGCACGATAAGCTGCCGAGCACGCACCTAGCAACGGGAGAGGAAAGAAGAGAAAAATAAGTATTTTGCCAGGGTGAAAAAAAACGTTGTTGTTGATCAGTAGTTTTGTAAGAGCAGAAAAAATGTGAGTTTTGCCTGAGGGACGGAGAAAGTCAGGTGATTTATTTTTTGATAGCTCAGTTGAAGTAAAAAAAAAAAAGAGGAACAAACGCTTTTCTGTGTGTATGCCTGTGCAAGAGTTGTAGCCGTGTGTGAGAGGTTGCACGACGAGAAGCAGGAAAGCCCAGATGAATTGTTTATGGGTGCTGCTATGTGCGTAGTTTGGGGGAAATAACAGAAGTATTGTTACAGGGTAGGAAAATATCCTTGTTGTAGCTCAGTTAGAGTTAAAAACCAGCTTGAAAAAAATAGAAGCAGCTGTGATTTTTGAGGGCGTCCAGCTTTGAGACGATTAAGTTAAAGGGAAAGGAAAATACGCTTGTGTGTATGTCTGTGCAGCCGCGTAGAAGAGAATGCACAGCTTGATAAGGAACAGAGCTTGTTAAGAAATTCCTGCAGGCCAGAAAGTTAGAAGTTGTCCAAAAGTTTGAAGTGTATTTGTTGGAAGACTTCAGAGGTACATGTGCGTACCGTATTTTCCGGTGTATAGGTCGCACCTTTTTATGGTTTTTTCAAGGCATGCGACCTATACTCAGGTGCGACCTGTATATGGCTTGTTATCACTTTCGGTGAAACTAATTTTTAAATCCAGCTCATTTCACAATTACGTTCATTTATTAAGGAAAAGTTCAGCTCAGACATATATTTGCTATAATTTTTATCAAACAAATAATTGTTTTTAAGTGTTAATCTTCTTAAAAGCCTTGCTGTGCGCTCCTGTGGCAGACATTTGCAGCAGAGCTAAACGTAGGTGCGACCTATACACCAGTGCGACCTATCTAGGGATTTTTCCAATCTATTGATGATAATTGGACAATGCGACCTATACACAGGTGCGACCTATACACCAGAAAATACTGTACCTAAGAAACTTAACGGAGTGAAACAAGGTTGTTGACAAGAGGCTGAGATAAGCTTTGTTCTGAAAAGAAGAAAAAAGCGTGTGCGAGTTTTTGTCAATGAGGCTGGAGGAGTATGTGCGTGGAACAGCCCGCTCCCTCTGTCATGAGTACGAAGGTCAGATGTGTTACAAGCACAAAGGGTGACACTGAGAGAATGCAAGCTGCGTTTGGTTCGGCTAGGTGTAAGCAGATTATAAAGCGCTTGCAGTCCCCAAGGTGGTGAGAGATAACCAACTGATGACTTGTGGGCCGAGGAGGAACGGCCGGAGAGGATAAGTTTAAAGAGTAGCGGAGATGTGAGAGAGAGAGAGGTGCAGAACCGTTTGTGTTTTTGAAGGTGAGAGGAGATGCAGAATTCGTGGGAGTGCAAGTGGTGGAGCAAAAAAAAAAGAACAGCTGGAAGGAAAGAAAGGGAGAGATATGCGTGGAATGTTGAGAGCGAAATGGAGCAGGGTGTGCGCGTGTGTTATGGTGTAGTCACACCGAACAGCGTTTTGAACCTCCAAAAAGCTCCTCACGCACGCAAGTGGACACACTTGTGAATGCAGCGTGTCCAAACCTGAACGCCAGAACGCGAAACAGCTGCTGGGTGTGTGGGAGGAGCTTACCGGTATACAGAGTCCTGCGCACAGAGTCCTGCTCACTCCGCCAGGCGAGGAGCTGTTTATTTCCGTCTCTGTCGAGCAGACTTGACTGGTCGTGAAGGAATTGTCGCGAACACACAGCTACAATGAGTTTCTCTTCCATAGTCCACGACCTCGCGGGTCTTTTCTTTTTTTTTCGACAAACAATACGTCACATAGTGCGCGCGCACCCTCGTTTCCGCGTCACATAGGGACTCTCCCCCTGCCCCCTCTCTTCTCCCCCGACTCTCCCTGATTGGTTGACACACCAACCAATCAGGTAGAGTTGAGCGGCGTTTGAAAGTTTGAACCGCGAAATCTTCAGCATGTTGAATGCTCGGTTTGGAGGCGGAAGCCGGTTAACGTGCATGGAAAAACGCTTCCCAGCACGCTCAACACACACGCGACCTGACGCCAGACGCCAAGAAGCTGCTGGAAGCGGGTCCACCATTGACTTTACATGTAAACTGGAGGCTTTGGAGGCTGAAACGCTGCTCGGTGTGACTACACCATTAGACCCATGTGCGGTTTTAAGACTAGAGAAATGGAGGAACAAAAGGAGAAAACTGGAGGGAAACTGGGGGAGTTTAGAGAGTGAGGAGCAGAGGAGGCTGATGGAGAGTGGGGGATCAGTCAGTACCTCCTGTAGAAGGAGCTAAGACTAACAGAGAGGAAAAGATAAGTAGGAAAGAAGAAAACAAAAGAGTCACTGCTGTGTTTTGCGCCGTTGAACAAGTCAAGCCCCAGAAATTAAGATTACAAATTGGTCAACAGGTGACATTAGAAATTTATTGGAAGAATAAAGATGAACAAACAGTGTTGGTTTAACCGAGTAATTAACCTACACAAGTTTGATGGAAGTTTTTTTTTTTTAAGTGAGGAGAGAGTGTTTTTTCAAGTTTTTTTTTTTCAAGTTTAAAGAAACCTTTTATCTAAGGGAAGACTAATCGTTGTTATTCTATTTGTCAAAAGCATTCGTTTTTTTCTACAGCTTCGTGCCTCGTGTATTGTCCTCGTCAACTGCTGCTGGGACAACAGAGGTGGGTCAGAGGACAACGTGACTGACCCCAGAGAAGCGCCTGGGGTGGTGTGTGTTTGAGGGTGGTGTCCACGTTCATCTGTGCCACAGTGCTGCTGGTGAGCCCTCATCTTCGATGACGAGACATGTCCTGAGGGGGACAGAGGGTCCTTGCCACAAAATGAACCGTGTTGAGTGGACAGGATGACTTCAAATGTCCTGTGAATCAGTCCTGCTGGTGATGAATGTAAGCAGAAGGTGTCCAACGAATGTGACATTCCAGTACGTCGACCTTATCGCAACTTTAAGGTCTGCCTAGTAAGAAGATATGAATAAAAAGACGGCTAGAAGAAGTGCTTACCAATCTTTCACGTGCTTCGAATAAAACGACATGTAAATTGCGGGTGTTACATGTAACAGTGTTTCAGTGCAAGCTGTTCCAGAGGGTGGTGCAACGAAGATCCATCGTGAAGTGACGAGTTTGGAACATTTCTGCTTTTCCTTGAGTTTTTATTTTATTTTAACCTGAAGTGATGAAATGTGATAATACTATAACAACCACAGTGTGAAAGTATCATGTTTTGACCTATGACATGCAAATGTGCAGACAGCTTATAAACGGAGTGGTATATGTGCTGCAAACAGGCCGTGTTGTGTGACTGGACTGTAAAATAGTCCTCAAAAATTCCTAGGTGCCTTTTTCCTGGATGAATATATGTTGTGCGCTTGTGAGAGCGAGACAGCAAGACTTATTGATTAACTAATTACTGGTTACCCGCATGTTTGAGGTACGGTGGCAATTTCTGCACGTTTCCTGCGGGTCTCTCTGGTTCCTTTCAAAAATGCGCATTTGAATGGTCCACGGTGTCAAAACTTATGATTGAGTTTCTAAGTCTGGCTGTCTGATTTCAAAGTGTTCACATGTATTGAACAGGAAAAGGTTTAGAGCGAGAATATGCAGCATATGCATATATGCAGTGTCCCTCCTTTGTTTTGTTTTTTGAGTGATTTGTTTTGTAGGAGGGATCATATAATTAGATTAGTTTATAACACTGCCTTAGGATGAGGCGGGATATTATTATTGGGTTAATGGGAACGGACTATAAGTGAGGGGGACTGTGTCCGTTTTTTAGATTTGGTGTGTAGCTTTGCAAGGCTGAATATATACTCGCCTTATGAGGCGACAGGAGAAAAAAATTCAAAATTAGTCAGAAAATCAGAAGGTGGAATGAACAAGTTTTTTTTTAGTATTAATGTTTTCCTGACTAATGTTTATCAATTTTTAATGATTTCTGCAACACTTGTGAATATGCCTGGCTAGTTTAGTGTCAAACTGACCCTTAAAACTGTATCAACTTGGTATTTGCAATTAGGTTTTATCAGGCGCAGAGTTATGTGGGAAAAACTTAGCTCGTTTTTCTCCCACATGATCTTGTAGCCTTCCTTGGTAAGAGATCCAACAAACCCTTCAGATAAGACTTTTTTCCTCTAGCGATGCCTAGCACCGCTTTGCTCTTAAAAAACATGTGTTGCCCAAGATGAAATGAAGTCATAGTACTTGCACAGACACATACACACACATCCATGCACACACACACCTCACAAGGTATAAAAATGAATAGCGCACTTAGTCTTTGAAGTCTGCCGTTGAGTCTCTGATCAAGATGTCCAGTTTACATTGATGACCATATCTCCCGCCGAACTGTGAGACTTCCCAGTTGTGTCAAAGGTGAGAAGATATTGTAATTTGTTACACGTCAATGTGAGTAAGATACAAGATACAAGAGCTTTTATTAACATTGCACCAGTTAACCAATACAACGTGATAATGTATACACAGTCGTCCAGAAGAGGGAGAGAATGTAAAGCTGCTGCATATTCAAACACATGACATGTTCTTCAGCGCGGCCTCTCTCATCCGTCTCGGGATGAAGGTCAAATCAGATATGGAAAAAAGGAAAACACAATAGGTATCATTTGTGATATTCAAAAAAAGAATCTATCAAAGATTGCCTTAAGACACTCTATGATAAAGTCCCAAAAACTCTATCAGCATTAAGCACATCCAGACAAGACATTGTTGCAGTTTGACGACATGCAAGGAGATCAAAGAGTCTGTGAGCAACATTCAGATAGCACAGTTCAGCAGTTGTTCAGCTTGGCGCCTCCGAGCACACCCACAGAGATCTCTGGGGGGGGGGGTCAGCAAGGTCTCTCAGCTTCACTCCAGGAGAATAGTTTCCAGACAGCCTTCTTTTCAAGGTCGTGTGCAGAAACCAGATTAGATAGTTCTTTGTTTATCTTCAATCCAGGCCACAGTGTTCTTTTTGACTGCAGCCTTCCAAGTCCAGGTGCTGTTCAGGTCCAAAATCGCCGAATCATATGAGGTTCCGAGCTACGAACCCCCATCTGTGCCCTGATTGAGGCCGGGCGGCTGTAAACGAGTTCCAAAGCGCACCGCAGGTCCGCGGTGGTCTACCGCCGCTCCCATCGTGCGGTTCAGTTCGTACAACAGCTGGGATGAGGAGCTCACAGCCCGGATCAGAGAATCTTGCTGATCAGGAAGTTTGGCCAGCGCGCTGATAGCCGCCGAAGTCTTCCTGAGCTTCCAGTAGCAGACAGCTCCGCTGACGCCAAAAAACAGAGCAGCTGCCACCAATATCCCAATAATCCACAAATCTTCCACGTCTTCGACAGACAAGACGGTCAAACACATAGGTTGCCACTGTCCCCACGAGTCCATCATGTATCCGACAGCGTGCGTGTCAGAGGGGCAGACCGCTTCTCCTGGCCCGGTCCGCTTCGTGGAAAAAATCTTATCTATAGAGGAAACAGCCCAATTTATTAAATCCATCGCAAATTGGTTCGAGTGAGCGCTGAAGAGTCACAGACGAGACAAAAAGCAAGCAGGGAGGAGGAAAACTTAAGGAGGGTAAGAGCAAAAAGATATGCGACTTGCTTTGCCGAGAGCGGAAGTAAGTGTGTGTATTTAAGTTTTACTGTGGCGAGATTAAACAGACACTTTGATCTTAGTAGCAAAACTGTTTGTGTGCGACTTGTACATCTGAGGCGATCGTACAACTCTGTTTTGTTGTTTTTCCTTCATTTGTCACAGTTCTCTTTAATAAATGACAAATCATTATTTTAAAAGGAGTCTGTGATTGTGTGTGTTTTTCTTAACAGCTGTGCCGATCTTTCCACGAACCTGACAAATGATTTAAAATATGATAAAAAAATTAGGTATTTGGGTTTGTTTGAAATATCATAAAACACTTGGTCACTGACTTTTTTGGGAGGGACTGAAAAGTTTTTTTGGAGTAAATATGAAATGGTTCAACAATTTTATTTTATTTTTTTCTTGAATCCATCCAGGGGACCCGATTTAACTTTAGATTTTTCTGCATGAATTATTGAGCATGTTTCAGGATATTTTATGGAAATGCTGATTTCATTTTCCAGCAGGACTCTGCACCGGCCCACACTAACAAAGGTACCAAAACATGGCTGTGGAATCTTGTTTTCTGAGACCCTAAATTTTGTTTTCATTATTTAATTTCGGTCGATAACGATATAATTCGATATCGATATAAACAATATAAAAGCCTAAAAAAACTATAAACTATACAAATAAATTAATGTTCACCTTGTATTTGTATTTAGCCTCCAAAAAGATGGAAATCACTATCAAATAAACAAAAAATTCTCAACCCAATAATTCTCAGTCGGGTCATCTGGACACTTTCTTTTTTATAGAAACATTTCATCCTCCATCCAGTTTCAATAAAAAAGAAACTGTCCAGATGACCTGATTGAGAATTATTGGATTTGGTACCTGGATTATTGAGCTTGAACTTTCTTGCCATAAAATTCTCAACTGTGTCAATATTAATACTGTAGTTTTAACTTTAAACAACAACTTTAAAATTTACAGCATTGACATTCATAGTTAATTAAATAAAACTTTTGGGTGTTGTTATTGATGAGAAGACATAGAAATCTCATGGAAATTACTTAAGAATAAAAATAACTAAATCAATTACATTACTGTATAAAGTAAAATAGTTTTTGAATGACAAAGTTTTGAATATATTGTATAATGTAATGATTGTTCCATATTTAATCTGTTGTATTGAAGTTTGGGGAAAAGCATGTAAAACTATTACAAACCCTGTTTTTATTTTATAAAAAAGAGCTATAAGAATTATTAGTAGGAAGTGCTATGGTCACCCAACAAATATTTCATCAGTTTAAATTATTAAAATTTTATGATTTGGTTGAACATAGTATTTTACAAGTCATGTATAAAACTAAAAAAAAATTACCCCCCAAATATTCAATTAAAATTTGTTTAAAGTTATTAAACCCTGAAGGGAATGTAAATGTTTGTAAAATCTTCATTTAGAACTAGTGTGAAGGAGCTGAGTTGTAAATCAGGAAACAGGATTGTGTTGACTTGATATCACCATAAACATTTCTAAAACTATTTATATGTTTTAAAAGATGATTAAATCATAGTTGTTGGGAAGGTGTGGTGCAGGTGAAGGTTGTTTGTAGTTATTTTGTATTTTTTAAACAATGGGCAGATATAACACTATTTTCGTCTTTCTGCACCTTTTCATTGTGTTTTTTTTGTTGTTGTTTGTTTTATCTTGAATTAAAAAAACATGCAGTGCTGGGGCTGTTTGTTTCAGTACGTCGTAGATTCAGGGAAACGTTGGCTCAAACTTTATTGTTCTTCATTTTTTGACTCTCATCATGTTCTATCGAGTGGAAACTCTTCAGATTAAACAAGTTAGATGTTCCCACCGTTAGTTAGAACGACTCCGTCACGTTTTGAAAAATAAACAAACCGAGTAGGACTCGCTGCAGAAGAAACCTGCAGTTTAAAGGTTCAGTATGCAGTTTCTGTAGAACTGCAGCAGTTAGAAATATTTTCAACAGGCAAAGCATTCTGATCCCTCCCCCTCAGAGCCATATGTGGCTCTGCCCCCTTGTGGTCTGTTGAATTTCAAATTCAAGCTCTGTTTTTATTGGCTGATTCAAATTCAAGCTCTGTTTTTATTGGCTGGTTACAAACTCTGTTTTTATTGGCTGGAAAATGGCGGGTCACCTTTTCTTTTTAGAAATGCTTATTTACCACCTGGAGAAGCAAGGGGACAATATTTTTTTTATTTTTTTTTCAGAGATTACCTGGCTAACATCAGTCTGTCAGGAGGTAGTGACAGAGTGAAGAAATGTGTTCATAAAAAAAGCTACATACTGCAGCTTTAACAAAACCGAACTACGTCCACACCTACGAATTAGTCGTTATTGAATTATTGTTCAGCACTAATGACAAACTGACATGGAAACAACACATAAATTCTGTAAGAATAAAAATAGCTAAATCTATTGCAGTGCTGTACAAAATCAGAGACTTTTTAAATGATAAAGCTCTGTATTTGTTGTATAACACAATCATTGTTCCACACTTAATATATTGTATTGATGTTTGGGGGGAAAGCGTGTAAAACAATTACAAAGCATATTTTTGTTTTACAGAAAAGAGCTGTAAGAATTATCACTAGAAAACATTACTGTCATCCATCAAGCACATTATTTTATCAACTGAAGTTATTGAAGTTCCATGATTTGGTAGATTATAATATTTTATCAGTTATGTATAGGGCTCAGAATAATGCATTACCTTTAAATATCCAAATGCATTTTGTTAAATGACAAAGTTGTTATAATCTTAAGGGGACAGATATATTTGTAAAACCAAAATTCAGAAATAGTTTGAAGGGACGGTCTACCTCAATCCAGGGGATTGGATTATGGAATGGTCTGGAGAATGAAGTTAAAAATGCCAAGTCAATGTGTACATTGAAGAAAATGATCAAAACTGAATTTAAAAAAAAATAAGTAGCATAACGTGTATTGTATTAGAGTTAAAAAAAATAGAAAGAGTTATTCATTTTGTTCTGTTACTGAAGATTATTTTTGATTGAACTAACTGTTTGAAAAAAGGAGCAGATATGATAAGAATTTTTCTTCCTTCTGCTACCTTTAATTTTTTTTATATTTTGTATGTTATCGTTTATGGGATTGTTTTATATTGTATTTTTAAAATTAACAAATTTTATAAAATAAGTAAAGGCTGGAAATATTTCTATGCTTCATAAATCTATGTAAAACAAGTTTCATTTTATGAAATGGTTGACAAAAACAAATATTTTTCAAAATCTTCTCATTTTTGTAGATGCACCTGCACTCTGAGACGCAGCACATCCCTCCATATTGGCTGAAGTCACATACCAAGGTTGTACCAAAACAGCCATAACTCTGTCTCGTGTCTCCGGTACAAAGTTGACCAATCTCTGATTCAGACTAAACGTCACCTTTGTACTTTAAACCCTTCCACAGATCTAGCACGGAAACATAAGCTATAGCATACATGCCCCTCCCTCTTGTTTTCCTCCCTCCCTCCCCTGACATCCTGAGCAATATATCCATCATTCATTCATAAATTCTGAAAGCTCCTCTTTAGTTAATTGCCTGGGAAATTTTAATTTCAAACAAAAGCTTTTGATAGAGA
>JBBPBX010071018.1:0-18432 GCA_038048925.1 Garcialebias charrua | reverse complement strand
TCAGGGGACTGCATTCTGAGGACTGTGTGTAGATGACTGTAGAGTAATATTGTTGGCAATCAGTAGGACCTTGCTTAAAATAGTATTGCCAAACAACTTGTCTAGCTTTACCATAGCTCTTTACACAGTGTTACTGTATAGTGTTCTAACTTGAAGTTAATATTAAATGAATCTTAATGACTCATTTGGTGTCTTCTCCACAGGTTTCTGCTCACCCTGACCAAACTGTAGGAGAAGAACCGATGGGATCACTATCCTCATCTCTTGAACCACAGGTGAACAGCTTTCTGACATGGAAATCTTTCTAATTTGTCTGACAGGTATTTTAGTGGACATGGGTTTTTGGGAGAGTAGACACAGTCCCCGCAATGCTTGTTCCTGTCAGGGGACTGCATTCTGAGGACTGTGTGTAGATGACTGTAGAGTAATATTGTTGGCAATCAGTAAGAACTTTTTAAAATAGTATTGCCAAACTTGTCTAGCTTTACCATAGCTTTTTACACAGTGTTACTGTATAGTGTTCTAACTTGAAGTTAATATTAAATAATTCTTAATAACTCATTTGGTGTCTTCTCCACAGGTTTCTGCTCATCTTGACCAAACTGTAGGAGAAGAACTGATGGGATCACTATCCTCATCTCTTGAACCACAGGTGAACAGCTTTCTGACTTGAAAATCTATCTAATTTGTCTGACAGGTATTTTAGTGGACATGGGTTTTTGGGAGAGTAGACACAGTCCCCGCAATGCTTGTTCCTGTCAGGGGACTGCATTCTGAGGACTGTGTGTAGATGACTGTAGAGTAATATTGTTGGCAATCAGTAGGACCTTGCTTAAAATAGTATTGCCAAACAACTTGTCTAGCTTTACCATAGCTCTTTACACAGTGTTACTGTATAGTGTTCTAACTTGAAGTTAATATTAAATGAATCTTAATGACTCATTTGGTGTCTTCTCCACAGGTTTCTGCTCACCCTGACCAAACTGTAGGAGAAGAACCGATGGGATCACTATCCTCATCTCTTGAACCACAGGTGAACAGCTTTCTGACATGGAAATCTTTCTAATTTGTCTGACAGGTATTTTAGTGGACATGGGTTTTTGGGAGAGTAGACACAGTCCCCGCAATGCTTGTTCCTGTCAGGGGACTGCATTCTGAGGACTGTGTGTAGATGACTGTAGAGTAATATTGTTGGCAATCAGTAGGACCTTGCTTAAAATAGTATTGCCAAACAACTTGTCTAGCTTTACCATAGCTCTTTACACAGTGTTACTGTATAGTGTTCTAACTTGGTGTTAATATTAAATGAATCTTAATGACTCATTTGGTGTCTTCTCCACAGGTTTCTGCTCATCCTGACCAAACTGTAGGAGAAGAACCGATGGGATCACTATCCTCATCTCTTGAACCACAGGTGAACAGCTTTCTGACTTGAAAATCTATCTAATTTGTCTGACAGGTATTTTAGTGGACATGGGTTTTTGGGAGAGTAGACACAGTCCCCGCAATGCTTGTTCCTGTCAGGGGACTGCATTCTGAGGACTGTGTGTAGATGACTGTAGAGTAATATTGTTGGCAATCAGTAGGACCTTGCTTAAAATAGTATTGCCAAACAACTTGTCTAGCTTTACCATAGCTCTTTACACAGTGTTACTGTATAGTGTTCTAACTTGAAGTTAATATTAAATGAATCTTAATGACTCATTTGGTGTCTTCTCCACAGGTTTCTGCTCACCCTGACCAAACTGTAGGAGAAGAACCGATGGGATCACTATCCTCATCTCTTGAACCACAGGTGAACAGCTTTCTGACATGGAAATCTTTCTAATTTGTCTGACAGGTATTTTAGTGGACATGGGTTTTTGGGAGAGTAGACACAGTCCCCGCAATGCTTGTTCCTGTCAGGGGACTGCATTCTGAGGACTGTGTGTAGATGACTGTAGAGTAATATTGTTGGCAATCAGTAAGAACTTTTTAAAATAGTATTGCCAAACTTGTCTAGCTTTACCATAGCTTTTTACACAGTGTTACTGTATAGTGTTCTAACTTGAAGTTAATATTAAATAATTCTTAATAACTCATTTGGTGTCTTCTCCACAGGTTTCTGCTCATCTTGACCAAACTGTAGGAGAAGAACTGATGGGATCACTACCCTCATCTCTTGAACCACAGGTGAACAGCTTTCTGACTTTGAAATCTTTCTAATTTGTCTGACAGGTATTTTAGTGGACATGGGTTTTTGGGAGAGTAGACACAGTCCCCGCAATGCTTGTTCCTGTCAGGGGACTGCATTCTGAGGACTGTGTGTAGATGACTGTAGAGTAATATTGTTGGCAATCAGCAGGATCTTGCTTAAAATAATATTGCCAAACGGCTTGTTTAGCTTTACCGTAGCTCTTTACACAGTGTTACTGTGTAGTGTTCTAACTTGGTGTTAATATTAAATGAATCTTAATGACTCATTTGGTGTCTTCTCCACAGGTTTCTGCTCATCCTGACCAAACTGTAGGAGAAGAACCGATGGGATCACTATCCTCATCTCTTGAACCACAGGTGAACAGCTTTCTGACTTGAAAATCTATCTAATTTGTCTGACAGGTATTTTAGTGGACATGGGTTTTTGGGAGAGTAGACACAGTCCCCGCAATGCTTGTTCCTGTCAGGGGACTGCATTCTGAGGACTGTGTGTAGATGACTGTAGAGTAATATTGTTGGCAATCAGTAGGACCTTGCTTAAAATAGTATTGCCAAACAACTTGTCTAGCTTTACCATAGCTCTTTACACAGTGTTACTGTATAGTGTTCTAACTTGAAGTTAATATTAAATGAATCTTAATGACTCATTTGGTGTCTTCTCCACAGGTTTCTGCTCACCCTGACCAAACTGTAGGAGAAGAACCGATGGGATCACTATCCTCATCTCTTGAACCACAGGTGAACAGCTTTCTGACATGGAAATCTTTCTAATTTGTCTGACAGGTATTTTAGTGGACATGGGTTTTTGGGAGAGTAGACACAGTCCCCGCAATGCTTGTTCCTGTCAGGGGACTGCATTCTGAGGACTGTGTGTAGATGACTGTAGAGCAGGGGTGTCAAAGTCAAATACACAGAGGGCCAAAAAAACAAATTTGCTACAAGCCAAGGGCCGGACTGGTTCAATATTTATTATAAGGGGGTGATATAAGATTTTTCTCTTCTTTCTGCACTCTTTTCATTCATTGTTTTCTTTTTGATTAACTTGTTTTATTTCGTCTCTTTTAAATGAATGAATAAATTAATTAAATTAAAATCTGCTAAGTTCTTGGCATAAATCAACACAGACATGTTCCTGCTTTTAGTA
The DNA here is from genome assembly GCA_038048925.1 of Garcialebias charrua. Classification (NCBI taxonomy): domain Eukaryota; kingdom Metazoa; phylum Chordata; class Actinopteri; order Cyprinodontiformes; family Rivulidae; genus Garcialebias; species Garcialebias charrua. Next base: position 15,092 of record JBBPBX010071018.1, on the reverse strand, counting down.
TTTTACATTATTTTATAATATAGTTATTTATAACAAATATATTATAAATAACCCTGATGCATGCTCAATATTACAGTATATTATACATTAAAGGTGCTATGTGTAACTTTCTGTAGAGCGCAGAACTTAGAAATATTTTCAACAGGCAAAGCATTCTGATCCCTCCCCCTCAGAGCCTTATATGGCTCTGCTCCACCTTGCTCTGCTGAAATTCAAATTCAAGCTCTGTTTTTTATTGGCTGATTCAAATTCAAGCTCTGTTTTTATTGGCTGGTTACAAACTCTGTTTTTATTGGCTGGTTAACGGCGGGTCACTCTGTGTTTTTAGTGTTTTTATAAATGCTGATAGAGAAGCAAGGGGACTATAGTTTTTTTCAGAGATTACTTTGTCTAACATCAGTCTGTCAGTAGATAGTGACAGAGTGAAGAAATGTGTTAAAAATGTATTGTTAGAAAAGTTACAGACTGCATTACAAAGTTACATACAGTAGTGCAGCTTTAATAATAATAAAAAACTCCACTAGATAATTACTAGAATAAATATTTCATAATAATGGTGTGGAGAGGATGGCTATAAGGGGAGAAGGGAGGCCATCACCCAAAAAAAATTTATTATTATATTATTTTTTTTTTCAAATCATCCAGGGGGCCATAAATAATGAGTCCGCGGGCCGGATCTGGCCCGCGGGCCGCCACTTTGACATATGTGTGTAGAGTAATATTGTTGGCAATCAGTAAGAACTTTTTAAAATAGTATTGCCAAACTTGTCTAGCTTTACCATAGCTTTTTACACAGTGTTACTGTATAGTGTTCTAACTTGAAGTTAATATTAAATAATTCTTAATAACTCATTTGGTGTCTTCTCCACAGGTTTCTGCTCATCTTGACCAAACTGTAGGAGAAGAACTGATGGGATCACTACCCTCATCTCTTGAACCACAGGTGAACAGCTTTCTGACTTTGAAATCTTTCTAATTTGTCTGACAGGTATTTTAGTGGACATGGGTTTTTGGGAGAGTAGACACAGTCCCCGCAATGCTTGTTCCTGTCAGGGGACTGCATTCTGAGGACTGCGTGTAGATGACTGTAGAGTAATATTGTTGGCAATCAGCAGGATCTTGCTTAAAATAATATTGCCAAACGGCTTGTTTAGCTTTACCGTAGCTCTTTACACAGTGTTACTGTGTAGTGTTCTAACTTGGTGTTAATATTAAATGAATCTTAATGACTCATTTGGTGTCTTCTCCACAGGTTTCTGCTCACCCTGACCAAACTGTAGGAGAAGAAATGATGGGATCACTACCCTCATCTCTTGAACCACAGGTGAACAGCTTTCTGACTTGGAAATCTTTCTAATTTGTCTGACAGGTATTTTAGTGGACATGGGTTTTTGGGACAGTAGACACAGTCCCCGCAATGCTTGTTCCTGTCAGGGGACTGCATTCTGAGGACTGTATGTAGATGACTGTAGAGTAATAATGTTGGCAATCAGTAAGACCTTGCTTAAAATAGTATTGCCAAACAACTTGTCTAGCTTTACCATAGCTCTTTACTCAGGGTTACTGTATAGTGTTCTAACTTGAAGTTAATATTAAATGAATCTTAATGACTCATTTGGTGTCTTCTCCACAGGTTTCTGCTCATCCTGACCAAACTGTAGGAGAAGAACCGATGGGATCACTATCCTCATCTCTTGAACCAGAGGTGAACAGCTTTCTGACTTGGAAATCTTTCTAATTTGTCTGACAGGTATTTTAATGGACATGGGTTTTTGGGACAGTAGACACAGTCCCTGCAATGCTTGTGCCTATCAGGGGACTGCATTCTGAGGACTGTGTGTAGATGACTGTAGAGTAATATTGTTGGCAATCAGTAGGACATTGCTTAAAATAGTATTGCCAAACAACTTGTCTAGCTTTACCGTAGCTCTTATTGTTACTGTATAGTGTTCTAACTTGAAGTTAATATTAAATGAATCTTAATGACTCATTTGGTGTCTTCTCTACAGGTTTCTGCTCACCCTGACCAAACTGTAGGAGAAGAACCGATGGGATCAAGATTTATGTTGTGCGAAGAGACTCAACAAAACTTGAACTCAATCATTTTCAAAGTAATTCAGAGGATTGATTTTCAGGTTGTTGAAAAAGGCAAAAATTGTTCTAGTAATATGTTTGCTTAAAGGTATCATAATTAGTTTTTTCTTTCTTTTTTTAAGTTGAGCTTCACCTTTAGTTGAAATGAGGCACAATGCTTTGTAGAGCTCTTTGGTGATCACCTTAATTTAAAGGACTTCAGGATTAAAATTTGAGTAGAATAGTGTTCTTAAAACCTGCTTCAAAGAAAGATTATTTGCTTCTGAATCTATTTAAGTAGGATCTTTTGTTTAGTTCGAGTCATGTATATTGTGTATCTTCTAGATACTCCCTGTGATGGACTGGAGACTTGTCCAGGTGTCCCTGTGATGGACTGGAGATTTGTGCAGGTGTCCTTGTGATGGACTGTTGACTTGGACTTGTCCAGGTGTCCCTGTGATGGACTAGAGATTTGTGCAGGTGTCCCTGTGATGGACTGGTGACTTGTCCACGTGTCCCTGTGATGGACTGGAGACTTGTAAATGTGTCCCTGTGATGGACTGTAGACTTGTCCATGTGTCCATGTGATGGACTGGAGACTTGTCCATGTGTCCCTGTGATGGACTGGAGACTTGTCCATGTGTCCTTGTGATGGACTGGAGACTTGTCCACGTCTCCCTGTGATGGACTGGAGACTTGTACACGTCTACCTGTGATGGACTGGAGACTTGTGCAAGTGTCCCTGTGATGGACTTGTGATGTCCACGTGTCCTTGTGATGGACTTCTGATGTCCACGTGTCCCTGTGATGGACTGGAGACTTGTCCAAGTGTCCCTGTGATGGACTGGAGACTTGTCCAGGTGTCCCTGTCATGGACTAGAGACTTGTCCACATGTCCCTGTGATGGATTGGTGACTTGTCCTGGTGTCCCTGTCATGGACTGGAGACTTGTCCACATGTCCCTGTGATAAACTGGAGACTTGTCCAGGTGTTCTTGTCATGGACTAGAGACTTGTCCAAGTGTCCCTGTGATGGACTGGAGACTTGTCCAGGTGTCCCTGTGATGGACTGGAGACTTGTCCATGTGTCCATGTGATGGACTGGTGACTTGTGTAGGTGTTCCTATGATGGACTAGAGACTTGTAAATGTGTCCCTACACACACACATATATATATATATATATATATATATATATATATATATATATATATATATATATATATATATATATATATATATATATATATATATATATATATATATGTATATGTGATAGATTGGAGACTTGTGCATGTGTCCTTGTGATGGACTGGAGACTTGTCCAGGTGTCCCTGTGATGGACTGGAGACTTGTCAAGGTGTCCCTGTGATGGACTGGAGATATGTCCAGGTGTCCCTGTGATGGACTGGAGACTTGTCCATGTGTCCATGTGATGGACTGGTGACTTGTAAATGTGTCCCTGTGATAGACTGGAGACCTGTAAATGTGTCCCTGTGATGGACTGGAGACTTGTAAATGTGTCCCTGTGATAGACTGGAGACTTGTAAATGTGTCCCTGTGATGGACTGGAGACTTGTAAATGTATCCCTGTGATGGACTGGTGACTTGTAAATGTGTCCCTGTGATGGACTGGTGACTTGTCCACGTGTCCCTGTGATGGACTGGAGACTTGTCCAGGTGTCCCTGTGATAGACTGGAGACTTGTCCACGTGTCCCTGTGATAGACTGGAGACTTGTGCAGGTGTCCCTGTGATGGACTGGTGACTTGTCCACGTGTCCTTGTGATAGACTGGAGACTTGTGCAGGTGTCCATGTGATAGATGGGAAACTTGTCCACGTGTCCCTGTGATGGACTGGAGACTTGTCCACGTGTCCCTGTGATGTACTGGTGGCTTGTCCAGCTGTCCCTGTGATGGACTGGAGACCTGTCCAGGTGTCCCTGTGATGGACTGGTGACTTGTACACGTGTCCCTGTGATGGATTAGAGTCTTGTCCACATGTTCCTGTAATGGACTGGAGACTTGTCCACGTGTCCCTGTGATAGACTGGTGACTTGTCCACGTGTCCCTGTGATGGACTGGAGACTTGTCCAGGTGTCCCTGTGATGGACTGGAGACTTGTAAATGTGTCCCTGTGATGGACTAGAGACTTATCCACGTGTCCCTGTGATGGACTGGTGACTTGTAAATGTGTCCCTGTGATGGACTGGAGACTTGTCCACGTGTCCCTGTGATGGACTGGAGACTTGTCCATGTGTCCCTGTGATGGACTGGAGACCTGTCCATGTGTCCTGTGATGGACTGGAGACGTTCACGTGTCCCTGTGATAGACTGGAGACTTGTCCATATGTCCTTGTGATGGACTGGAGACTTGTCCATATGTCCTTGTGATGGACTGGAGACTTGTCCATATGTCCTTGTGATGGACTGGAGACTTGTCCATATGTCCTTGTGATGGACTGGAGACTTGTCCACATGTCCCTGTGATGGACTGGAGACTTGTCCATATGTCCTTGTGATGGACTGGAGACTTGTCCATATGTCCTTGTGATGGACTGGAGACTTGTCCACGTGTCCCTGTGATGGACTGGAGACTTGTCCATATGTCCTTGTGATGGACTGGAGACTTGTCCACGTGTCCCTGTGATGGACTGGAGACTTGTCCATGTATCCCTGTGATGGACTGGAGACCTGTCCATGTGTCCTATGATGGACTGGAGACGTTCCCGTGTCCCTGTGATAGACTGGAGACTTGTCCATATGTCCTTGTCATGGACTGGAGACTTGTCCATATGTCCCTGTGATGAACTGGAGACTTGTGCAGGTGTCCATGTGATGGACTGGAAACTTGTCCACGTGTCCCTGTGATGGACTAGAGACTTGTCCACGTGTCCCTGTGATGTACTGGTGGCTTGTCCAGCTGTCCCTGTGATGGACTGGAGACCTTTCCAGGTGTCCCTGTGATGGACTGGTGACTTGTCCACGTGTCCCTGTGATGGACTGGAGACTTGTCCTTGTGATTGTTGGATATGTGCACCGGCGACCCCCGTGACCCAAAATGGAAGAAACGGGTAAAGATAATGAATGGATGTAGCAAATGGGCAATGTTTAGGCTGATGGTCCTCATTGATCATGTGAGCAACTGGTTTTGGCTGTCATCATAAAGTCTTTATTTATAAGACTGAGCTGAATACAGCATCTCAGACTAAGGAAGTCTTTCATCCGAAAGACTTCCTCAGTCTGAGATGCATTCAGCTCAGTCTTATAAATAAAGACTTCCTGATGACAGCCAAAACCAGTTGCTCACATGATCAATGAGGACCATCAGCCTAATCATGTGATCATATGAGAAGCTGGTTTTGGCTGTCATCAGCAAACTGTTTGATCCACTTTGAGAGGGTGCTATTTATGAGACTGAGCTGAATGTAGCACCTCAGACTGAGGAAGTCTTTATAAGACTGAGCTGAATACAGCATCTCAGACTGAGGAAGTCTTTCGTCGCTCGTAAGTCGGGGATCACCTGTACTTTACAGTGTGTTGTGATGAACCTTGTAAATAAAGTAAATTTTGTTTTAGAAATATGTTCAGGTTTATAATGTTAATGTTTTATAATATGTAAATATGTCATCTCAGAAGTCTTTCATCGCTCGTAAGTCGGGGATCACCTGTACTTTACATTGTGTTGTGATTAACCCTGCAGAAAAAGTAAAAATTTGTTTTAGAAATATGTAAATGTTGATATGTTTTATAATAATGTAAATATGTCACCAGAATTTAAGTTTTAATTTTTTTATTTGAAACATTTAAGTTTTATTTTATTTTAAACATTTGAAGATTTTGTTATTGAAGTTTTTTTAGTGAATGTAAATAAAGTATGTGCATAATTTGTTTAATAAAAGCAGTTCAAAAAATAGTTCTCCTAATGCAGTGTCCTGTCACATTTGTGTGTTTTATGTTAATTTTATGTTAAGTAGGCGGAGTTTAAATGTCCCTTTAAAGACCCCATAATGCATGTTTGTCCTCATAAACCACATTTTTTGACGTCCTTGTAAACCACACTGGAGTCTGGGTGGTAAAACGTGCTGTGAAGCTCCTATCGGAAAGCTAAAGGGACCCAAATTTTTTTCAAAATTTTTAGAGTGCACTGAGCTTGGTCCCAGGTCGCTAGGACCTCGGGAAGGGGTAGACCCCGTATTACACCTTCGGGCGGGTTTGGCGAAAAAGTCCGGCTAAACCACATTGACAAACCTGTGTGTGTGTGTGTGTGTGTGTGTGTGTGTGTGTGTGTGTGTGTGTGGATGTGTGTGTGTGTGTGTGTGTGTAAAGGCATTTCAAACCCTTCCCACACTCTTGCAATGTCATGAAATCAGCTCTCTACCTCGTCTACTCTTTGCTACCTGCAAGCACTCTTGGCCACACCCACTTCTCACCTCTGCATGTAGAACAGCTGATCAGCTGCAACAGGAAGTTTATCCTGCAGTACGGGCGGCCCAGATGCACAGCAGGTAAATAATTAAAAATAATTATGTTAAATAAAAATTCCATGCCGATCTGCACGATCGAGCAGCCAATTGTGTGTCATGGCCAATCTTATTTTGAAAAACCGCCATAGAGTGAGTCCACGATAAACGAACCACGAAGTAGCGAGAGACTACATCCGTTTTTAAACAACTCCAATCTCAAAAATATAATCAGGGTTCAGGTGAAGATTATTTTGTTGAGTTTTACATTACCTTACTTTTGCATTAGATTATTACTCCTTCAGTCAGCTCTCTGACGTTGGTTTGCAAAGGCAGCATGTCAAGGAGACACTGTTTTCTGTAGCGACAATCCTCCTGATCATGAAGCATCTCCAGAGAAAATGCAGTATAGAAACCCTGTAGTGAGTTCTGGGTCTCTCCTGGGTTCTCCTGCTACTGCTAGATGGATGTGCTGAAACCCCTTCATGGAGTGGTGACTTGCAGGCATCCTAATCAGACACCCAAGTCACCTCAGGTGATTCCTTCTGATGCAGAGGAGCAGCAACTCTACTCAGAGCTCCCTGTGGATGACTGAGCTCCTCTCCAGAGAAAGCCCACTTTACAGCAAAGCTTATTACTCCCATGATGCCTCAACAACCCTGCAAAGATAAAGATCTGTTCTACAACCTGAGCAAAGGCCACACAGCTCCTCCTCAATTTCCAACACACTTAGTACAGCTATCTTATCAAGTACCGTATTTTTCGCTGTACACGTCGCACCGCCTTATACACCGCATCAGTCCAATTATGTCCAATAAAGTGGAAAAATCCATAAACATGTTGCACCACCGTACAAGTCGCATCTATTATGCGTCACCACCTGTGATGGGAATAACAGAGTACAAATAAACGGCGTTACAAACTGAGTTTTTTTTTTCATTAAAGCTGCACTATGTAACTTTGTAGTGCAGTCTGTAACTTTTCTAACAATATATTTTTAACATATTTCTTCACTCTGTCACTATCTACTGACAGACTGGTGTTAGACAAAGTAATCTCTGAAAAAAACTATAGTCCCCTTGCTTCTCTATCAGCATTTATAAAAACACTAAAAACACAGAGTGACCCGCCGTTAACCAGCCAATAAAAACAGAGTTTGTAACCAGCCAATAAAAACAGAGCTTGAATTTGAATCAGCCAATAAAAACAGAGCTTGAATTTGAATTTCAGCAGAGCAAGGGGGGCAGAGCCATATATGGCTCTGAGGGGGAGGGATCAGAATGCTTTGCCTGTTGAAAATATTTCTAAGTTCTGTGCTCTACAGAAAGTTACACATAGCACCTTTAACGGGTACTCTAAGTAGTTACTATGTCTATCGTTACAACGCCGTTACCGTTACGACCACTAAATGGGGTACGTTATTTTGTCTTCCACTCTGGCTCTCGTAAGCTGTTTGTTTACTTTTTTCCTTGGAGGGTAGGAGGGAGGGGTGAAACAATCATATTAAAGGATGATGATGATTGGCTAAGGTAGAGTAACAGGTAGAGGTAAGCCAATCAGAGGTTTTGTTGTTCAGTTCACTCGCAAACCACACGCTGCAGCTCCAAATCTGAAAAGTTAGCAGAAGTCCTGCAGCAATGTAGCCTGGTTAAAACCAGACCCTTGTCCTTCACTTCGCTTTGTACTAGGGTCTGGGATTTCTCCCATAGAAAACGATTTCTCCGGTAGATTTTTGACCGGACCAATCAGAGAACAGAAGGCGGAGTTTTGTTAGTTTAGCCTGGCGAGGTCCAGGCTATTCAGATAAATAGCTCAGAAACCACTCGGTGGATATTTTTTCTGCTACCAGTGTGTAATTATATGGCTCTAATTTACTGACTGTTGGCCTAGATTAAACATTTGAGATAAAATTCGATTTTTTATCATTTATTTTCGTAGCGCACCCGAGGCTGTTTGGAAAATGTCAAACCGAAACAATTTAAATCCAGCAGATTTGACCATTTCGTGAATTGATTTAGGAACTGTTAAGCTCAGGAACACTTCTGATATAACGTCAGCTAAGAAATATATTTTTTCTCAGCAAAGAAATAATAGTTTTTTTACCTTGTTTTCTTGAAAATTCCTTCGTGGTGGTGTTGGCCCTTATAAAAAAGGACAATTATAAGAAAAGAGATGACTAGTTGAAACCAGTGCGTCTTTACTTACTGTTGTATTAAATGTAAAGAGCCGAACGTCAAAAGCAAAACACAGAAATATTTCCTTATACAACTCTTAACCTTTCTAAATACAAGTAAACACCACATTTCTTTAGAGAAAATCAAGTATTTCACATTACAGTTACTCAACAATATCTAAACATTTTACTTTGAATTAATGTTGTTACCTTACTGTCAGAAGTAAACTAATAAAGAGAAAAATAGGAATATCAAAATGATGAAGAACAGTACATTACTTGTACTTCATAAAAATTACAATTATAAATATTTCCTTATACAACTCTTAACCTTTCTAAATACAAGTAAACACCACATTTCTTTAGAGAAAATCAAGTATTTCACATTACAGTTACTCAACAATATCTAAACATTTTACTTTGAATTAATGTTGTTACCTTACTGTCAGAAGTAAATTAATAAAGAGAAAAATAGGAATATCAAAATGATGAAGAACAGTACATTACTTGTACTTCATAAAAATTACAATTATCCTCATTTAAGCTAATCAACCAACTGCCGAACAGAAGAGGTTGCTAACGGCTTATTAACGTTAGCAACAGAGCTAAGTAGCTAGCCAAACACTCTTCACACATTACATTAAAACAAGATAACTAATATGTGACACAAAACTAACTAAACATATACAAACTCGCACATACAGGGCTAGCATTCACTCATATCATTTTCCTGAAAGTTTAATCTAACTTCTTACCTTATAAAAAAGGACAATTATAAGAAAAGAGATGACTAGTTGAAACCAGTGCGTCTTTACTTACTGTTGTATTAAATGTAAAGAGCGCATGAGTCCCCCTAGTGGACTCTTTTGACTATTGCGCCAACGCACCATTCTTTCAAAGGCCCCACTACATTCCATGCACACACCAAATCAAGCTAAATTAATGCAGATAATCAAACAATTGGATCTAATATGAACACGGTCAAATGAATATCATACCCTGTAACACACTCCCCCACAAAATAGATGTTGTCCCCAACATCTCAACTCATGCGATGTTGGGAAAGTAGTAAAGCATGAGAAGCAACCCATCAGTCTTAAAAATATTCCTTAAGTCACTAAATCTACTTACAGACTGGAACTCTTTTCATACATTCTCATTTTGAGGGTAAACACCCAGTGTCCATGTTTTAAACATGAAAGTCACTACTTGTCCATCATCTTAGTGGTCATCCCGTGACTCCATAACAAGAGTTCATTGACAAGTACATTGCGGCTTGGATGCCAATAATGTCAGTTCACGTAGAGAATAGTCCCTCATTGTGAATGTTATAATAAACAGTCCATCATGCTATGACCCCAATGTGTGTCCATTCTTTCAGTTCAGTGGTGCACCATGTCCTGCTCTCATCTCTGATAGTCATATGAGATGTAGTATGGGTGAACAATGTTCATCCATGGCATTGTGAAGTATGGGGGCTGTGGTGGAGTCCTTAGGTTATAGCAGACTGGAGATCCAAGCCTCTCATATGTAAAAACTTTGGGCTTCCTATGAAGCCGTTGCGGTCGTTGAGCTTCTTCAGGAGCCTGAACTCCCTCTCTGATGATCCCAGTTGAAGCAGGTTGTTCAGTAGCATCCTCCATGATCCCAGTTGAAGCAGGTTGTTCAGTAGCATCCTCCATCATTTGTTCCTCGTTACAAGAGCCAGACTCCTCATATTCCATCACAGTTGTTTCTCCTTGTTTGTGATCCATTTCAGGAGCTATGCTCTGTTCAAACTGGATATCTCCTAGCTCTTGGGTTGTGCTTGCAGGCATATGACTTACTTTCTCAGGCTGGGCTGGCTGGTGAAATAGCACAGGATAGTATTCGTCAGCGTCAGCATCATCATCCTCTTCCTCTGCCTGCTCCACTCCTTTGTTATTTAACATTTTTCTCCTCTTCTTTCCAGTCTGGACTGGAATCTCAAGGGGCAAAGAGTCACATGGGAGGAGCAGATTGCGATGAAGGACCCTTGACCTTCTTTGACCCTTTTCAGGTTTGAGTTCATAAACTGGGACATTTTCATTTACCTGGCGTACAACAACATGAACAATGTCCTCCCAATGATTCCTCAGTTTTCCTGGGCCCCCACGAGGTGTCAAATTGCGCACTAAAACACGATCACCTGGTTGTAGTACTGAACTATTCACCTTGCGGTTGTACAATTCCTTACTCCTCTGGCCGGCTTTCTGGGCATTTTCTCTGACGATTCCATACGCCTCCTCCATGCCTTGCTTCCACTTTTCCATATAGCCATGATGATTATGGTCTGCTTGTTCTGGAGTCAAATTAAACAGCATGTCAACTGGCAATCGGGGAGAACGCCCATACAACAACTGAAAGGGGGAGAAACCTGTCACCTCACTCCGAGTACAGTTATATGCATAGATCATTTTGTTTAATGAATCCTTCCAGTTGTGTTTCTGTTTGTCTGTAAGTGTCCGAAGCATTTGGAGTAATGTCCGGTTGAATCTTTCAACTTGTCCATTTCCTTGCGGGTGGTAGGGAGTGGTTCTGGACCCTGCAATTCCACAGTATTTTTTTAGTTGTGTGAATAGTTGATTCTCAAATTCACCACCCTGGTCGTGGTGAATACGAGCAGGAAAACCAAATTTCATGGCGTAATCATTAAAGATCTTGTCCGCAGCTGTTTTAGCTGATTTGGAAGTGGTGGCATAGGCCTGGGCAAAGCGGGTAAAATGATCAATAATCACCAAGATGTACTCATAACCCCCTAGACATTTTTCGAGATGTAGGAAATCAACAGAGACAAGTTCAAATGGTTGAGTTGTTACTATATTGGTGAGGGGAGCCCTTGTTTCCTGACTGGGTTTCTTATGTTTGAGACATTCACATCTTCTCATGACATAGCTCTCTATCTCACGCTGCATATATGGCCAATAAAACCTGTCCCGTATCAGGGATGATGTCCTGTCGACACCTTGGTGGCCCATTTCGTCATGAAGTTCCCTCAACACTGTATTTTTATATTTTTCTGGGAGTACAAGTTGTTTTTTGCTTGTTGTCTTTCTGTGCAACACCCCACTTTCATCAATTTCCAACTTGTCCCACTCTCTTAGCAAACACCCCACTTGTGGACTAAGTTGCTTGAGTTGTGCACCTGACGGTTTGCTTGCGGTTAGTTTTAACTGGATCACTGGTCCCAGAACTGGATCATTTCTTTGGTCATTCTGGATCTGTTCTGGTGTTAGTGGGATGATGGATGTGTCAGGGGTCAAATCTGCAGATGCTACTGAGACACACATGGACCACGACACACTGGACTCATCTTGATTTTTCACTGCTTCTGTAGTTGCCCCAATGACGTCAGATGGCATTTCTTCTGAACACTCTTTCATAAAAAACTCTGCATCTAGAGGCATTCGGGATAAACTATCTGCGTCCACATTTTCCTTTCCTGGCCTGTATTTCACAGAGAAATGAAAATCTGCCAGCTCTGCAACCCATCGGCATCCTGTTGCATTTAGTTTGGCAGATGACAACACGTATGTGAGTGGATTATTGTCACTATAGACAGTGAAAAATGGGGCATAATATAAATAGTCTCTGAATTTCTCTGTTACAGCCCATTTAAGGGCGAGAAACTCCAACTTCCCCGAATGCAAATGATAATTTTTCTCTGCAGCTGTTAGGGTGCGCGAGCCATAGGCAATCACACGAAGCTTTCCACTCTGCTTTTGGTATAGCACAGCACCTAGACCCAGATTTGACGCATCTGTGTGAAGAACAAATGGCTGTGAGAAATCTGGGAAGCCAAGTATAGGGGGGTTGACAAGGCAGTCAATGAGTTGTTCCAGGATCAACTGGTGTTTTTCAGTCCAATGAATGATTGTACTGGATGGGACAGCTCTGCTGCCAGTTTTTGTTGGCCACTTTCTCTTTTTGTTTGTTAACGGCTCATGCTTTGTAGGTGCTTTTAACAGATCATATAAGGGACTAGCAATACGTGAAAAGTCCTTTATATACTGCCTGTAATAGCTCAAAAGTCCAAGAATTGCTCTCAACTCACCAACATTCGCAGGATGTTTATGCTTTAGGGCTCTTACAGCATTAGTGTCAGCTGGATCCATCCTGTTGCCCTCAGCAGACACGATCCTGCCCAGGTACCGCACCTCAGCTTTAAACAGGTCACACTTTTTAGGTTTTAGCTTGATCCCATGCTGCCTCAGACGTTGCAACACTGCTCGGACATGGCTGACATGATCTTCAAATGTCCTGCTAAACACAAGAACATCATCAAGATATGGTACACACATTTCATCCCTCAAATCTGCTAAGCATTGTTCCATGCAGCGCTGAAAAGCTGCGGGCGCATTCATCAGGCCGAATGGGATTCGTATCCACTCGTATAGACCCCAGGGGGTCACAAAGGCTGTTAAATGCCTGCTGTCTCTGTCCATGAATCCCTGATGATATGCTTTCCCTTGGTCCAGCAAGGAAAAGTAGGTGTTTCCCCCTAGGTTATCCATTATATCTTGAACCCTGGGAATCGGGTGGCGGTCAGGATGTGTTTTTTTGTTGAGCTCTCTGTAATCTATACATAAACGCAGAGTGCCATCTTTTTTTCTTACGCAGACAATTGGTGAGGAGTAAGAAGATGTGGATCTTTCAACCCACCCTTGCACTATGAGATCCTGCAGGTAATCTTTCATTTCCCTGTACAGAGGTTTGGGCACAGACCGGTATGTTTTTGACACAGGTTCATCATCCTTCAGTGAGATGTTCATTTGCAACCCGTGTATGCAACCAATATCCTCATCAGATTTGGAGAAAGACTCAGATTCTTCTCTTAACATCTGACTTACTATTTGTCTCTGGTCCTCATCCAGGTGAGTTAAATCAACAGGAGGGTCCCACTGTCCATCTGCAGGTACATCTTCACTGGTGCTCTGGGCCTGGATGTGATTGACTGATTTACTTGTTGGTTGTTGGGTTGTGCTGAAAAAGTCAGCTGGATACACAGACCTTACAGACTGCACAGCTCCAACAACCGTCCGGCCTGGAAGTGTGATATCGTGGTTTGTGGGGTTTTGAACACTTAAAACAACATTTGGGGCTGTTTCTGCCTCAATTGATACAAGGGTATCACAGAATTCCAATTCCTCAGGCCACTGTGGGTTCACAAGAGGCTCAAAAAGCAGAGTTTTAGCCTCCCTAAACTTTGGGGCCTGAATACGACACTGAATCTGGACGGTGGTGTGTTTTGGCACATTGACTCTTTCATTTACTGTCCTCACATTGTGTTCACATGTTTGACCCAGGCTGACAGCAGAAATAAAGGCTTTTACCTTATTATTTTTTAGATGAGGGAATGCAATTTTTACTGCATTTACAAGTTTGTCCATACCGCCATATATTGGTTGGCCTTCCGGGTTGTTCTGCACAAGATGTTCAATTACATTGAACCCAATGATTGGGCATTGCTGTTGGTTGCCTTTCAACACAAGCACAGGTATTAGCAGCTCATCATCCATGGTAGTCAACTTGAAAGGGACTTCCAGCCAGCCAGAGTATGGCATGGCGGTGCCATTAGCTGCTTCAATATGTAATGGGTCCAGTGGGTCCTGTAGCTCAGTAACATCCCTTAGCTGCAGGTCAGGTAGGTAATTTTCTTTCCAAGCCTCATCTATAGCACATATTTGTGAACCTGTGTCCCAGAGTGCTTGAGTATTCTGTCCATTCAGGAAGCACTTGATAATACATTTTTTTCCTACTAGCTCCCTTACGGTTTGATCTTTAACAGAAGCTCTGATAGTTTTGGGTTCAGATTGTTCACGTAGCTGCCTGACTTGTTTAACACCTAAACAGGAGTGTGACTTACAGTCAATTTTGTGAACAGGCCAATGCATTTTCTGACATGTTTTTGAGCAATAAAGAGCAGTTTTACAACTCCAGCAACATTTTAATTCCCTCTTCACTTTCTTTTTTCCACAGTTTACACAAAAATGGGACTTGTAGTTAACTCTGGTTGCCCCACGCCCCACGGAGGCAACCCGACTTAGTTTAAAGGTCCCCTATAGGTTGAAGAAGCTGCTCTGTCTGCTCTACATCCTGCCCTGAAGTGCTCAGTACTTCCACATCTGAAGCAATGCTGACAATGTTCCTCATTGGCTTGGGTACAAGCAAAGCATCTGGGTTGTTGGCGTGGTCTTTGGTAATATTGTTGTGGAGCAAACCTTTGTTGAAATTGTGCAGTCCCTCTCATCTGTCCTGGACCATACAGGGGTCTGTACTCCTGCAGCAATTCTGGGTGCTGTTGAGGATAAACTGGCATCATGGGTGACATGAATCTGAAGGACTGTTCTGTAGGTGAGAACACTGGA
>JBBPBX010071017.1:0-18433 GCA_038048925.1 Garcialebias charrua | reverse complement strand
TTTTTTTTTTTCTTCTTTCGGCTTTTTTCCCTGCGTTAGGGGTCGCCACAGCGAACTGGTCGCACGAAGATTTGGCAGTTTTTACGCCGGATGCCCTTCCTGACGCAACCACAGACCACCGAGCAACCACAGCCCTCTGTGTGGAGCAGAGAGCTGATATCTAGGGTTCCCGGGGGAGCAGATGGTGTGGGTTAAGGGCCTTGCTCAAGGGCCCAGAGTGGGGCAGATGAGGGTGGAGACAAGTGTGACCATTTCACGTACCCCACCCACATCTTTGATGTTGTCGGTACCGGGGCTTGAACCGGCGACCTTCCGATCACAAGCGCACCTTCTTAACCTCTGCGCCACCACTCCCCTATACATACATACATACATACATACATACATACATACATACATACATACATACATACATACATACATACATACATACATACATACATACATACATACATACATACATACATACATACATACATACATACATACATACATACATACATACATACATACATACATACATACATACATACATACATACATACATACATACATACATACATACATACATACATACATACATACATACATACATACATACATACATACATACATACATACATACATACATACATACATACATACATACATACATACATACATACATACATACATACATACATACATACATACATACATACATACATACATACATACATACATACATACATACATACATACATACATACATACATACATACATACATACATACATACATACATACATACATACATACATACATACATACATACATACATACATACATACATACATACATACATACATACATACATACATACATACATACATACATACATACATACATACATACATACATACATACATACATACATACATACATACATACATACATACATACATACATACATACATACATACATACATTCAACACCATGATCCCCCAAACTCTGATAGACAAACTATCCACACTTGGACTAAGCCCCTCTATTTGTAACTGGGTCTTAGACTTCTTAACAGACAGACCACAGTCCGTGAAGATCCACAACTTCTCCTCCTCCACCATCACCCTCAGCACTGGCTCTCCTCAGGGATGTGTGCTGAGCCCTCTTCTGTTCACTCTGCTCACATATGATTGTATAGCCACACATCCAGGCTGTCATATTGTTAAGTTTGCAGATGATACAGCTGTGGTGGGATGCATCACAGATAATGATGAATCCAGCTACAGACAGGAGGTGGAACATCTGGAGAGCTGGTGCAAAGAGAACAACCTTCACATGAATGTGAAGAAGACGAAGGAGATGATTGTGGACTTCAGAAGGAACAAACACACCCACACCCCACTGTATATAGGTGGATCTGCGGTGGAGGTGGTCTCCAGCTACAAATACCTGGGTGTACACTTGAATGATAACCTCAGCTGGAGCAATAACACCACCAGCCTGATCAAGAAAGGTCATCAGAGACTCTACTTCCTCAGACGGCTGAGACGAGCCGGTCTGAGAAGCCCAGTCCTCACCTCGTTCTACAGGTGTGCAGTGGAGAGCGTCCTGTGCTCCAGTATCAATGTGTGGCATGGAGGCTGCACAGTTGCAGAGAGAAAAGCTCTGCAGAGAGTGGTGAAGGCTGCACAGAAGTCTGTGGGAGTCAGTCTCCCCACCATCACAGACATTTACACCTCCAGATGCAGAAAAAGAGCCACCTGCATCATGAAAGACCTCACTCACCCAGCACACTCACTCTTTGCACCACTCCCCTCGGGACGGAGGTTGAGGAGCATCAAATGTAGAACCACTAGACTGAGAAACAGCTTCTACCCTGAGGCTGTCAGACTCATGAATAAATAAATAATAAGAATAAACACTGCAAAAGGTCACATCATACTGATACTGTACTGATCTGTTTCTTGTTGCTGCGTTCATCTGTGACCATCTGCTCATGTTCGTGCTGCTGTTTATAATGATGTTTTTCTACTACATTAGGGCTTAGTGTATTACTAGCTGATGTGATGTCTCTCTTAGTTAATCCTAGATGTTATTATTGTATTTCTCTTGCATTTGTTGTTGGATGTAACTGGGACCCTGTGTACATAATCTCGTTTTCAACACATGTACTACATGCGGTGCAAATGACAATAAATTCTCTCTGACTCTGACTCTGACTCTGATATATATATATATATATATATATACATATATATAATTTTTTTTACAGTTTTCAGCCTTTACTTTTACAGATTGAGATCCTGAAAGGTTTAATAGTCATTAAAAGTCATCATGTAAGAATTATAGACATATCAGATTACTGTATTCAATGTATTAATTAAAAGCCTTGCATTCTTTGAAGAAATTCAATTGCCTGCAGTTCTTATCAGAGTTGCAACATAAGATTTAAAAAAAAAATCAAAATAAAGTTATGCAAGAAATCACACAACATATTATTGCCACTACCTTGACGAAATTGTAGCTCAGTATCTGTAAAAGTGATTTTATTTACCAATATATTATTTTTTGTGTTTTTAGATTTAATTACCTGGAGAATTCCTCTGGTCCAAGACTGACGTCAAACAATAACCATTGATAGATATTTATCAATGATCACTTTCTGAATGTTTTATTCAGAAAGTGATCATTGGATGCAGTAGTTCAGTGGTCAGTCTTGTAATCCTGAGGTTGCAGGTTCGAGACCAGGTTGCATCAGGAAGGGCATCCGGCATAAAACAAATTGTCAGCTCTTTCATGAGAGTTTGTTCACTGTGATGACCCATTAAGTTGTATGTAAGAAACATACTTTTTTATTAAATTTCTGAACATTTTATTAAAATCCATCCAATGATTCTTGAAATATTTTGATTATGCACAAATACTGTAGGCTAATTTTTAATGGTGCAGTTATAATAAAGGCTTCATGTGATCAGTTGGCTCTTTGAATATATGTTGTAAATGACACTCAGACACTAACACATAACATGTTAGTGTTCTGTTAATGTTCAATATCCATAAAAGTTACTGAGCTATAGTTATTTTGAAGTTTACTACAGTCAGTTAGTTGTGGCAGCATCTTGAATCAGGTTAAATTCAGAAGTAAAATCAGTTGTGGAGGTTTTCAATTGTTATTTTTTGAGAGTTTCATTAAAATCCACTCAGTGTGTCATGAAATATTTCGCTTAAAGAAATACAAATGTACACACAGGCAAACACATTATCAACCTCTTTTAGGTCTTCGGTGGTGGGTGCCGAACATTGTGTTTTTTTCATAATTCTGCACAGATACTTCACTTTAATAAAACTTGTGAGGAAATACAGATGCATTAAAAAGTTGTACCACACAAGGTCGTTAAAGCCTCTGGACAGGTGCATTGTGGGAGGACAACTGCTGAGCATGGAGAGGATGCACTCGAGGTAAAGGAGCTGCAGTAGCTGATTATCACTAAAAAGGAGAAATGAACAAATTTAGAAGATCAACAGACAGCCTCTATTTGATATACTGTAAAGAGTTTAATTTGACATGCAGCTGTTCTGATCAGTATTAACTATTGAGGGTTACCTGTCCACAGACTCCAGTTTTTCACAGAACACAGTCAGAACCATCACCACATCTTCACACAGAGCCTGGTTGGTTGGGGAAATATCTAAAACACAAACCCAACCAAGAGGAATTCATAGCTGCTAATTTCTTTAATATGAAGAAAAAGTGAAAATGCTATTTAATTATCTTACTTTATCAATCTGCTCTTTTTAATTTAGGTAATTCAAGATAATTCCAATTGTTTTTTTCCCTCTGCCTTTCTTGGCATGTATCTACAGCATTTAAAGTTTCAAATCCAATATACAGTAGTCAGCCTTGCTGTAGGAGATCAGTCAGAGCAGTGGCCTCCATTCCTTCTCCAGAAACCCAAAGGGTCAAGTTGTCTGTACGGAAGGTATGAATAAATATGGTACTGTATATATAAATCTCAAAAGATAATCCTCTATTTCAGGAGTTCTCAAACTTTGTATTCAGTGGTCCAAATTAGATTTCTAGATAATCTGAAATAAAAACCAATGAGCAAATTATGTTTGTTTAATTTGCTATTAACCTTAAAACTTAAAAAAAAAATAGTATTGTTTCCCTACAGCTGCTTGTGAACCAAGCTGCTCAAATTTTTTGACAACTGTGATGTAATTTTGTTTAAAATAAATTAACTTGAGTAACAATTACTTCTCATAACTCAAAATAACTAAATAAAATGTATTTTTTCCATACATGAACGGAACTGTAAGCAGCGATCATTGCGGTCGAAGCCTCATGCCATTCCCAGCACTCAGACCAGCTTTGGGCCAGCTGTGGCTCAGTGGTTTGAGCAGTGGTCCTCTAATGGGAGAGTTGGGGGTTTGATTCCACCAGCAGTCACATGCTGAAGTGTCCCTGGGTAAGACACTGAACCCCTCATTGCCTCCAATGTGTGTCCCATCAGTGTATGAATGTGATTAAGCTCTGATTATTCTATGTATAGATCTAGTAGAGTGGTGTATGAATGGGTAAATGAGGCACAGATTGTTGTAAAGAGCTTTGAATATCTTGGTAAGATAGAAAGGCATTATACAAGTACAGATCATTTACTATATATATTTTTTTACATTTGTGTGTGTGTGTGTGTGCGTGCGCGTGTGCGTATGTGTGTATGTGTGTGAATACAGTATTACGTTATATTGCATTATTACTATTATTGCTATTATATTATATATTTCTTATTATTGTATCATTACAAATGCAATGCAAATGCAATGAACAGACTTCTGTGAAGGCTGCACAGAAGTCTGTTGGAGTCAGACTCCCCACCATCGCGGACGTTTACACCTCCAGGTGCAGGAAAAGAGCCACCTGCATCATGAAGGATCTCACTCACCCAGCACACTCGCTCTTTGCCCCACTCCCCTCAGGACGGAGGTTGAGGAGCATCAAATGTAGAACCACTAGACTGAGGAACAGCTTCTACCCTGAGGCTGTCAGACTCATGAATAAATAAATAACAAGAATAAACACTGCAAAATATCACATCATGTTGATGCTGATCTGTTTCTTGTTGCTGCGTTTCACCTGTGACCATCTGCTCATAATGACTCATGTTCGTGCTGCTGTTTATAACGATGTTTTTCTACTACATTAGGGCTTAGAGTATTACTAGCTGATGCTTCTCTTAGTTAATCCTAGAATGTTATTACTGTTTTTCTCTTGCATTTGTTGTTTCTCTTGTAGTTGTTGTTGGATGTAACTGGGACCCCGTGTACATAATTTCGTTTTCATCACATGTACTACATGCGGTGCAAATGACAATAAAGACTCTCTGTCTCTCTCTGTCTGTCTCTCTGTCTTTTTAATGCTAATTAAATGCAATTTTTAACTATTTATAATTTTTATATGTATTTTATTTGCTTTAGATTTTTTAAATAATATACATATATACTAATAAATGGTTAAAAATAATGGCATTTAATTGGCAATAAAAAGCACTAAATTGTTTTGCCTAGCTCTGCAGATATCCCAGAAGTCTGTTCTAATAAACATGTCATGAAGAGACTTCTATAACCCACTTTGTCTTTTCTTTCCTTGAAAAAATTTGAATACACATCCATCCTTGCACTTTACATGTGTATATACTGTTTGTATATATACATTTATCAATAGAAACAGCGATAAAACATGCTAAAAATAAAAGAGAAAAAAAAGATGCTGACATACCTCTTTTCTGCAAGGGCTTTGCAATCACCTTATTTCCTTCAGCACCCTGAAGATGAGCAAAGGACAGATCAACTTCATTTCATTTGTGAATTTAAAATCAATTGTTAAAAACTAATTCCTTTAAGATAAAAGTTTTTAACATCACTGCATTTCAGTTATTTAAGCAGATCCCGTTTAGGTTTAATCCGGAATATTTTAAATGCGTTTTTGATGGGTCTTGAGTTAAATACAACCTCAGATGGACAACTAAACAAGATAGGAACAAATCTTTGATTTACAGATTTAACAGGGAACGTATCATCCAGGTCCTTATGATTCAATTTATTGAATAACTGATCATTATCAATATGACCACTGCTAAGAAAGCAACAAAAAACAAGAACAATACAGTAATGCTTCTAGCCTGGTTAAAACCAGACCCTTGTCCTCCACTTCGCTTTGTACTAGGGTCTGGGACTTCTCCCATAGACAACGATTTCTCCGGTCGATTTTTGACCGGACCAATCAGAGAACAGAAGGCGGAGTTTTGTTAGTTTAGCCTGGCGAGGTCCAGGCTATCAGATAAATAGCTCAGAAACCACTCGGTGGATATTTTTTCTGCTACCAGTGTGTAATTATATGGCTCTAATTTACTGACTGTTGGCCTAGATGAAACATTTGAGATAAAATTCGATTTTTTATCATTTATTTTCGTAGCGCACCCGAGGCTGTTTGGAAAATGTCAAACCGAAACTATTTAAATCCAGCAGATTTGACCATTTCGTGAATTGATTTAGGAACTGTTAAGCTCAGGAACACTTCTGATATAACGTCAGCTAAGAAATATATTTTTTCTCAGCAAAGAAATAATAGTTTTTACCTTGTTTTCATGAAAATTCCTTCGTGGCGGCAGCCATTTTAACTGACGTCAGTCGACGTCGTTTAAAACTCCGCCTTCTTTTCTCTGATTGGTCCGGTTGTAAAGGATTTTAGGGAGGTCAATATTAATACTGACCTCTTAATCCTTAATTATTTACTTATTCAGGTTGAATAGTAATTTCACGGATTCTTTTCTTTTTCAGTTTACCCAATATTTCTATGATCTTTATGATGGATAAATAAATAAAGCCATTAAGTGACAGAGACGTTAACTTAGTTTGGTATGTCAAAGACACTACCATTTATTTAAAATAAATCAACTAAATTAACACCATTACACTTGATTGACATGATTTCACTTTCTTGCAATTTAATACGTCAGCACATTTAAATTGTAACAACAGACATAAATACAGGATGTCATTATACTTAGTCTGTGGCTCTTTAGCTTAAATATAGTTACCAGCTAGATTGGAATATAGGGAGAGGTTAAGAGAAATTGGGAGAGGTTAAGAGAGGAAGTTATCTATCTTGAGTTTAACCAGATGACACTTTCCATCCGACTTCTGCTAAATCCAGGTACGTTTGTAAACGCTGACTCATTACCTTGAAGACGATTAGTCTGATAAAGAGATGGCACCAGCCTTTCAGGCGTACAGAATCGTTGCAGGTCCAGTACGTCCGAACCGGTTCTCGTTTACGTTTCAACGTCTCCTGGGATCCGCGTCGATCATCAGAAAATGGTGTCAGCTCCTGGTTGACTTCAAGATAACTTATTCCAGAAAGGAATTTAATTCAAAGTTCTGAGCTTGTACGCTCGATTCGAAGTGGACTGATAACAAGCATGTTATCAGCCTTTCCTGAAGACGAAGGTCCTTAGCTCTTGACCAAACGTCCCACAGCTTGAAGAGAAAGTTCACATCTCTCCTTCCTCACAGGAACTAACTGTTTCAGGAAAACTTTGAACCCTTAGTAGAAGATCTGAGAATGAGAGGACTTGTCCCTTTCCGATTGGTCCGAAAAGAACCAGTCGAGCAGTTCACTTGTTATCACGATTCAAGATGAAATTCAGAGCAGAGTGAAAATGTTTAGGAAAAGTCAGAGATTACTGGAGTCATTCTCATGAAAACAACGGATTAACTGTCTTCTGCCACTCCTGCTGAATTTTCTCTCGCTCCGTTCATTCTGTGTTTATATGTTAATAAAATGTCCTAATAAAATAAAATAAAACCATGGATCGCTGGTCCAACACACCAGAAGACCAGGAAATCTGACGGGACTCGGGCAGCAACTTAAAACCCGAGTTTAAATCTCTCGTGACAACCTGAGGCATTTCCTTGTTCATACACTCAGCGGAGGGTGAGGAGGAGAAGGAGGAGGGAGGAGGGAGCGATTACTTGACTTTTGGGAGAAAAAAAACAAAAGAAAACTCCAGATAAGGGATTAAGAAGGGGAAATTAATAAATTTGTGTCACATATAAACCAGTCCTGCATCGCTTTGCATCGCTTTGAATGAGAACATGCGAATGCTCGCTGGCTGCGCTGGGACAGGTGGGTGCGTGGGTTAGGGGCCAAAAACTCCGCCCCTTCTGTTCTCTGATTGGTCCGGAGATGGCACCAGCCTTTCAGGCGTACAGAATCGTTGCAGGTCCAGTACGTCCGAACCGGTTCTCGTTTACGTTTCAACGTCTCCTGGGATTCGCGTCGATCATCAGAAAATGGTGTCAGCTCCTGGTTGACTTCAAGATAACTTATTCCAGAAAGGAATTTAATTCAAAGTTCTGAGCTTGTACGCTCGATTCGAAGTGGACTGATAACAAGCATGTTATCAGCCTTTCCTGAAGACGAAGGTCCTTAGCTCTTGACCAAACGTCCCACAGCTTGAAGAGAAAGTTCACATCTCTCCTTCCTCACAGGAACTAACTGTTTCAGGAAAAACAGTTTCAGGCTGCTCCCCCGTGGTCTGCTGAACTTGACTTCAGCTCCGCCTCCTGCTGAATTTTCTCTCGCTCCGTTCATTCTGTGTTTATATGTTAATAAAATGTCCTAATAAAATAAAATAAAACCATGGAGCGCTGGTCCAACACACCAGAAGACCAGGAAATCTGACGGGACTCGGGCAGCAACTTAAAACCCGAGTTTAAATCTCTCGTGACAACCTGAGGCATTTCCTTGTTCATACACTCAGCGGAGGGTGAGGAGGAGAAGGAGGAGGGAGGAGGGAGCGATTACTTGACTTTTGGGAAAAAAAACAAAAGAAAACTCCAGATAAGGGATTAAGAAGGGGAAATTAATAAATTTGTGTCACATATAAACCAGTCCTGCATCGCTTTGCATCGCTTTGAATGAGAACATGCGAATGCTCGCTGGCTGCGCTGGGACAGGTGGGTGCGTGGGTTAGGGGCCAAAAACTCCGCCCCTTCTGTTCTCTGATTGGTCCGGAGATGGCACCAGCCTTTCAGGCGTACAGAATCGTTGCAGGTCCAGTACGTCCGAACCGGTTCTCGTTTACGTTTCAACGTCTCCTGGGATTCGCGTCGATCATCAGAAAATGGTGTCAGCTCCTGGTTGACTTCAAGATAACTTATTCCAGAAAGGAATTTAATTCAAAGTTCTGAGCTTGTACGCTCGATTCGAAGTGGACTGATAACAAGCATGTTATCAGCCTTTCCTGAAGACGAAGGTCCTTAGCTCTTTGGCCAAAAACTCCGCCCCTTCTGTTCTCTGATTGGTCCGGTCAAAAATCTACCGGAGAAATCGTTGTCTATGAGAGAAGTCCCAGACTGTGCAGTGAAGGGAAATGAGAATTGAGCGGAGCTGTGCAGGAAGGCGAGGGCCAGGCTAAATCGGGACCCATCCCTAGTTAAATATTAGCCTGGTTAAAACCAGACCCTTGTCCTTCACTTCGCTTTGTACTAGGGTCTGGGATTTCTCCCATAGACAACGATTTCTCCAGTCGATTTTTGACCGGACCAATCAGAGAACAGAAGGCGGATTACCGGACCAATCAGAGAACAGAAGGCGGAGTTTTGAACGACGTCGACTGACGTCGTCAGTTAAAATGGCTGCCGCCACGAAGGAATTTTCATGAAAACAAGGTAAAAAACTATTATTTCTTTGCTGAGAAAAAATATATTTCTTAGCTGACGTTATATCAGAAGTGTTCCTGAGCTTAACAGTTCCTAAATCAATTCACGAAATGGTCAAATCTGCTGGATTTAAATTGTTTCGGTTTGACATTTTCCAAACAGCCTCGGGTGCGCTACGAAAATAAATGATAAAAAATCGAATTTTATCTCAAATGTTTCATCTAGGCCAACAGTCAGTAAATTAGAGCCATATAATTACACACTGGTAGCAGAAAAAATATCCACCGAGTGGTTTCTGAGCTATTTATCTGATAGCCTGGACCTCGCCAGGCTAAACTAACAAAACTCCGCCTTCTGTTCTCTGATTGGTCCGGTCAAAAATCGACCGGAGAAATCGTTGTCTATGTGAGAAATCCCAGACCCTAGTACAAAGCGAAGTGAAGGACAAGGGTCTGGTTTTAACCAGGCTAGTTAAATATGAGTTTGTACATAATTACTTCATATGAATGTTTCCACTTGCAGAGTTTAAATGTCATACAGCCTTTATAACATGTGTGTCCTGTCTGACCTCCTGTCGCTGCCACAGCTGTAACGTCAGGTCTCCCAGTATCTGGCTCAGAGTGGCTCTCACTGCTGTGTTGATGCTGCGCTGGTGACAACTGGAAACATAGGTCTCGATACACACCTGAACACACGCAAAGGCCCAGTCAGTTATTGTGTTTTAAACCATCCTGCATTTACAACCTTAACACACAGCTGACAGAGGGAGCATCTCATAAAAGCATTGAGCAGTCAGAGATTTATGAGAACTTTCCATGATGTCCCAGGTCCCTATGGTGAACAGACTGAGGAGGGGGCAGGGAGGATTGTCTAACTGTAAAACATCTTCAGGTCAGATTAGGTCACACTGTGGATCTCTGGAGGGTGAGTCATCACAGGGTAGGAGAGCACTGACAAAAAAAGCCAATGCATCCCTCAAATTTGTTACAGAAAAAAATCTGTGCAGTAAACTGGATTTAAAATGGGCATTAGCCTAAATTAAAAGACGGTCAAAATTGATTTACTCGTGTGGGTTGTTGGTCTGAAACAAGAAATGACATCACAGCTAATGCTGATTTACCAAGATCACAGTAACCATAAATCTTATTTAACCAAAGATCACAACACAGAATATGATTCAAACCTATACTCACTGGGCTGCAACTGTTGACAACTATCTGGAACACAAAATCTATCCATCCATTTGTATTAGCCGCTTTTTCTGATCTGGATTGTGGAGAAGCCGGTGCCTATCTCCAGCCATGACTGTTACCAGTTTGTAAAGAAAGCAAGAGATAAAATCTCTGCAAATTTAAGTTTCACTGTTAAAAAGTTGTATTTTATTTCTATAAAAGTCATGTACTTATGCAACATGGCCCACATGACTGTGTACACCCACCTCACATATTCATTCAACCTTTATTTCTACAGGTTAGTCTCATTGAGCCTCGGGGACTCATTTACAAGAGAGACCTGTTTTAAACAAAGAATGATGATCTCTTCTTTTCCTTGGATGGCAAAACATTCGACATGGCTGATAGTCTTAGAATTGGATGTATACTAAGAGAATAATGTACATTTTGGTATCTTGATAAGAACCCAGCCACTAGAGAGCACAAGTCAGTGTATCTCTTGTGACAATCCCAAGCTCGAGTAAATAGTAAGGGTTGTGTCAGGAAGGGCATCCGACGTAACACTTTTTTGCCAAAACATTAATGAAAGTTCATCTAAGTGACACCATACTGGATCGGTCGAGGCCTGGGTTAACAATCGCCATTAGTGTTTTTGACAAACAGGGTGCTGGCAGAAATTATCATTGTGCTACTGTTAGTCGAAGACCACGAGGAGGGAAACGTGTCAGGAGACAGAGGGAGAAGAGGAAAGTGAAGAATGTAGGACTGAAGGTTGTAACTCTAAATGTGGGGACAATGACAGGCAAAGGCAGAGAGCTGACTGGCATGATGCAGAGAAGGAAGGTAGATGTTTTATGTGTCCAAGAGACCAAGTGGAAGTGTAGCAAGGCTTGCAGCACTAGAGCAAGGTTTAACTGTTTTACCATGGTGTGGATTGAAAGAGAAATGGAGAAGGGTTAGACCAGGAAGTGGGAAAGATTAGTGAAGGTGAAGTTCAGAAAGCTCTGAAAAGAATGAAGAAGTGGAAGGCTGTAGGGCTGATGACACAAGTGGGAGGTTTGGAAATGTCTTGGAGAGATGGCAGTGAGGGTTTTGACTCAAATATTCAATGACATATTTGAGGGTGAGAAAATGCCTGAGGAATGGAGAAGAAGTGTGCTGGTGCCCATTTTTAAGAACAAGGGTGATGCACAGAGTTGTAGCAACAAAGGGGAATTAAGTTGATAAGGGATTTGAGAGAAAGTTGTGGAAGCAAGACTTAAGTGCAGAATGATAACTCTGTGGTTAGCACTGTTGCCTCACAGCAAGAAGGTCCTGGTTCAACCCCTAGTTTGACTTGGGGTCTTTTTGTGTGGAGTTTGCATGGTCTTCTCATGCATGCGTGGGTTTTCTCCGGGTACTCTGGTTTCATCCCACAGAGCAAAAACATGCATGCTAGGCTGCCTTCAGGCCCAGGCCTCTCTCACAAAAGAGATCTGTGATCTCAGTGGGATTTGCATGGTTAAATAATAGGTTACATAAAAAAAATAAGAGAGATAAGAGATAAGAGATTTTTTATTAACATTGCACCAGTAAACCAATACAACGTGATCATGTAAACACAGTCATCCAGAGGTCAGAGAATGTTAAGCTGCTGCAATTCAAAACACGCATGTTCAAAACACGCATGTTCGTCAGCGCGGCCATCTCTCATCCATCATGGATGAAGAGCAAAACAGATATGGAAAAAGGAAAAGCACAGTAGGTATCATTTGTGATATTCAAAAAAAGAATTTATCAAAGATTGCCTGAGGACACTCCATGATAAAGTCTCAAAAACTCTATCAGCGAAAGCACAGTCACACGAGACATTGTTGCAGTTTTGACGACAGGCAAGGAGATATTTAGTCTGTGAGTAACTTCAAAGAACACAGTTCAGCAGTTTGTTCAGCTGGGCGTCATCCGAGCCACACACAGAGATCTCTGTAAAAGATGAGAAGTGAATATCTGTGAGCAACAGTATGGTTTCATGCCAAGAAAGAGCCCCACAGATGCCATCTTTGCTTTGAGAATGCTGATGGAGAAGTACAGAGAGGGTCAGAAAGAACTCCATTGTGTCTTTGTGGATTTAGAAAAAGCATATGACAGGGTGCCAAGAGAGGAGTGTGGTATTGCATGAGGAAATCTGGAGTGGCTGAAAAGTATGTTAGACTGGTACAGGACATGTATGAGGACAGCAGGACAGTGGTGAGATGTGCTGTAGGAGTGACAGATAGCTTCAAGGTGAAGGTGGAAGTGCATCAAGGATCGGCTCTGAGCCCCTTCTTATTTGCTCTGGTGATGGACCGACTAATAGAAGGTAAATGTTAAATGGACTGTACAGTACAGTACTTGTATAGCACCTTTCTATCTTATTGAGATACTCAAAGTGCTTTACACTACAATCTGTGCCCTCATTTCCCCATTCATACAGCACTCTACTAGGTCTATAATCAGTGCTTTGTCACATTCATACACCGATGGGACACACATCAGAGGCAATGAGAGGTTCAGTGTCTTATTCAGGGACACTTGGGCATATGACTGCTGGTGGAATCCAACCCCCAACTCTTGCATTGGAGGATAGCTGCTCTAACCACTCAGCCACAACTGCCCAGACTGTGGCTCAGATGAGGTCAGGCAGGAATCCCAGTAGACTATGATGTTTGCAGATGACATTGTGATCTCTGGTGAGAACAGGTGGAAGAGGACTTAGAGAGGTGGAGGTATGCACCTGAAAGAAGCTAAATGAAAGTCAGCCATAGTAAGACAGAGTACATGAGTGTGAATGAGAGGGAGGCCGGTGGAACAGTGAGACTACAAGGAGCAGAGGTCACAAAGGTGCAGGACTTCAAGTACTTGGGGTCCACTGTCCAAGAAAATGGTGAGTGTGGTAAAGAGGTGAAAGAGAGTCCAGGTAGGATGGAGTGGATGGAGAAAGGTTTCAGGAGATATTTGCAAAAGGAGTGTCAGCAAAGGAAATGTTTACAAGACAGTGGTGAGACCACCTATGTTGTATGGTCTGGAGACAGCGACATTGACAAAAGGACAGGAGAAAAAACTGGTGTAATGTTATGTCTGCTCCTCAGTGTGGACACCATCCAGACGGGCAGCACTTGGAGATACTTAGTCAGGCTTTATTAACTCTTGAACACCAACACATGTACAACTCACGAGCGTCACTCTACAACCAACGGTGCATCACCTAATGTGTCCCCTAGTGCCCCAGTACCAACACATTGGTTCCTAGTGTCTGCTCACACAACATCTCCCCTTTTTAGCTTAGCTTCCATACTAATGCTTTTAAACTTAAATTGTCCTTGTTGAATTATAAACATGCTGAACAGACATACCAACACCCTTTTAAATGCTTTTACCAAGTGAACCGATTATACTAGCACTTTGTCCTTAATATTACAAACAACTATAACATTGACCTATCTAGGGGTCAGGGTCGACTACCTGGGTCCCCAGAGCTGTGCAGGGATTATTCTGCCCTGTGGGCCACAGCTCACTTCTCTAGGAATGCTGTTTACAAGTCCAGTCTCTGCGGGATACGAACAACCCGTCCTGACCTGCTTCATCTTCTTTGATGGAGGCGGGTCTTCAGGAACTGGACCTGAACCTTCAGTCTTTTCTTTTCTCTTCTTCTTTTTCTTCTTCTCTTTCTTCTTCTCTTTTTTCTTCTTCTTCCGTTTCTTTGGAGGATGGTTTTCTTCTGAACTTCCTTCCGGCTCAGTTTTTACCATCTGTGGTGTTTGGTCTTCTGGTACCGGGTCGTCTTTGGGTTCCTTCTTGGTACCTTTTTGCTTCAGTTTTTCTCTTCCTGCAGGTGGGTTGATGCTTCTAGTCTCCAACATCGTCATCACTCTTTTCATCTGAAGCTTCAGTCTCTGTTTCAGGCTGAGCTTCCTCTTCCGACGTCTCTTCGTTTTGGTCGGGAGCAGAGAGGATTGTTCCTCGGCGCCCTCTGCTGGGGAAGCTTCAGACTTCAGCTCCTTGTTGCTCTTCTGTGCTGTTTCTGTCGGACTCTCCTCCACATCTTTAACCTTCTGGTTCCTGGTCTCACTGCAGGACTCCTCAGGCTGTGACTCCGGCTCGGATGCTTCGATGATGAAGACGTCATCGTTAACATATTCTTGCGTTTCATCTTTTAGTTTTTTCATGTCAGCCTCCAGCTCTTTAACACTGTCTATGGGGTGCAGCAACCCTAAAGCTTTCACTTGCAGGGCTTCACCACTTGGACCACACAAGGGCTTGTCTGCTTCGGTAAGTGGGCCATGTGTGTCTTTCGAGTAGGTGGCTGTTGGTATCACAGTCACATCTGCTCCCGTGTCCAGTTTGAATGTGATGTTTTTTCCGTTGATTTCCAGCGTTTTTTTCCAGTTGTTGGGGCGTTCTCCTGCTGATACTGCTCCCAAAAACAGTTTGTCGTCCTCCAGTGCGACGTCCTCATCCTTCTGGACTGCTCCCACTCTGGCTGATCTGCACACAGCTGCAAAATGTCCCTTCTTTCGGCATTTCCTGCACTCTGCGTCTCGTGCTGCACAGTTCACTTTGTTGTGTGCAGGAGATTTACCACAGCGTCCACAGTACTTGTATCCTTTTTGGATCTCACTCTGTCTGCTTGTTTCGTGTGGTTTATGTGCTCGGTTATCGCTGAAAGTTCTTTTCTTGAAATTTAATAAGTCCACGTTAGCATGCTGTGTCATTCCTGTCGTCTCTCTCACGACTGGTTGTTGTTTCTTAATCTCTTCATGCTGTCTTATTTGTTGCACCGCCTTTTCTAACGTTAGTCCACTGTCCATCTGCAGTTTCTCTGACAGGCCCTGGTGCTGTATGCCCGCCACCAACCTGTCTCTTATCATTTCGTCTTGCAGTGGTCCATACTGGCAGTTTTCTGCTAACTTATAGACTGCGCCTATGAAGGATTCAGCTGATTCACCAGCATCTTGGCTTCTTTTGTTAAAACGTGCCCGCTCATATATAACGTTGTATTTGCCAATAAAGTGTCTGTCAAAAGCTTCTTTTACACACTTGTATTTCTTAAGCTCATCCTGACTCAATCCCAGTGTTCCTAAAATGTCATCCGCTTTATCGCCCATCGTGTAAACTAACGAGTTCACTTGATAGCTTTCGTCTTTACCGTCCAATCCAGCTGCTATCCGAAACCTTTCGAAGCGGCGAATCCAGTTGGGCCATGACGAATAATCGCTGAAATCTAAGTTTTCAGGTGGGTTGATCGAAAACAGGGAATCCATCCTCTGTTCGTCGTGTCCGCGGCGTTAGCTTAGCAGTGTCGTCCACGCGGCGTTAGCCTAGCACACTCGTTCACTCGGCGTTAGCTTAGCTCCTCGTTCACTCACGGGACGCGCCGTGTTAAAACTGCTGCTTTCTCACCGACGTCGACGTTAGCCTAGCACACTCGTTCACTCGGCGTTAGCTTAGCTCCTCGTTCACTCACGGGACGCGCCGTGTTAAAACTGCTGCTTTCTCACCGACGTCGACGTTGCGGAGACGGGCTTCTTCACTTCTGACACCATGTAATGTTATGTCTGCTCCTCAGTGTGGACACCATCCAGACGGGCAGCACTTGGAGATACTTAGTCAGGCTTTATTAACTCTTGAACACCAACACATGTACAACTCACGAGCGTCACTCTACAACCAACGGTGCATCACCTAATGTGTCCCCTAGTGCCCCAGTACCAACACATTGGTTCCTAGTGTCTGCTCACACAACAACTGGAAGTGGCAGAAATGAAGATGTTGAGGTTCTTCTTAGGAGTATCAAGGATGGATAAGATTTGGAATGAGATCATCAGAGGTACAACACATGTTGAACAACTGGGAGATAAAGTTAGAGAAACCAGACTGAGATGGTTTGGACATGTCCAGAGGAGGGACAGTGGTTTGGACATGTCCAGAGAAGGGACAGTGGGTATACTAGTAGAAGGATGTTAGAAATGCAGTTGCCAGGAAACAGACAAAGAGGAAGGCCAAAGAGGAGATATATGGATGCAGTTAGAGAGGATATGGAGGTAGTTGGAGTGAGGACAGAGGATGCAGAGGACAGAGTGAGGTGGAGGAAGATGACTCGCTGTGTCGACCCCTGATGAGAGAAAAGCTGAACAAAGAAGCCCTCTCTGGGTTGGGAGAGAGGTTCTGCCTCAATTGGAGGAGTTCAAGTACCTTGGGGTTCACAAGTGAGGGAAAAATTGAGTGGGAGATTGACAGATGGATTGATGCAGCATCTGCAGTATTGCAGCTGGTATGTTGTGGTGAAGAGGGAGCTGAGCTGTGATGGGGAACTCTTTCTTTACCAGTTGGTCTACAATCCTACACTAACCTATGGCCAGGAACTCTGGGTAGTAACCAAAACATCGAGAGCACAGATACAGGCAGTCAAAATGAGTTTATTCCATAGGGTAGCTAGACCCTCCTTTGGTGATAGGGTAAGAAGGTCAGTTATTTAGGAGCAACCTGAAAGACTGCTGCTGCTCCTCAATATAGAAAGAAACCATCTGAGGTGGTTCGGGCATCTGATATAAGCTAGGTTTATACTAGTGTCTCACGTCTTTTACCCCCCGTTGAGTGAACCCAGCGATGATGCAATTGCGTGTGTGTCACCGACCGCATTGAGTGTTTATACTTGGCAAGACGTGGGGGATAAATTATAATAAATCCCTCCCTCTTCCCTCCCTCTTCCAACTTTTTTTATTTTTTTTATTGAATTTATTCATTTCAAATTGTAAAAACACAAGAAAATTATTTACAAAACCACATTATAAAACAAAACAATACATGAAATGAAAGGAGGCAGAAGAAGAAAAAAATCTAATTATTTCTGCCCCTTCTTCAAACAAAATTAACAATCAATTCAAATAGCAATCACATATATAAAAAAAATATAAGATATTAAATGATTTCTCACACAAAACCATAAATTCTGAGCTTTGAACAATAATAAAAGAATATTATAGTCAACCAAATCATTAAAAAAAAACTTTAGCAATTTCAATTTGTAAAACAAAACATTTGATGGACCCGCATGGCAGTAATGTTTTCTTGTAATAATTATTATGGCTCTCTTCTGTAAAATAAAAATAGGCTTTAGTTACAGTTTTGCACGCTGTACCCGTATAACCGTATTAGAATTTATTTATTTTTAAACTCACCCATGTGAGATTCGAACTCACGTCTTCTGGAGTGGCAGCGCAACGTGTTTACCACTAGACCACCACAGCTTGTTGTTTAACAGCGGAGTTTGCTTTCTTTTAAAGGGTGCATGCAGGCGCGCTCATGCTTTTGTGTGCGCGCGCGTAAATATATATATTATATGTATTGGTGTGTGTGTGTGTGTGTGTGTTGGGTGCAATGTGCAAAGTGTGCTGAGGCGCACGGTTTGCGTGCGCGCGCACACACAGACAAGTTTCTCTTCAAAACTATCCATGTGTCTGTCAAAGCAAAAACAAAAAACGCCCACAAACTTTGAACCAATCACACGCTGCGAGCCGCATCGTCGGCGTCTC